>VTPC01004060.1:0-44194 GCA_011009095.1 Ignelater luminosus
TTACGAATACATATGCGCATTCATAGTGGCGAGAAACCTTTTGAGTGTAAAATATGCGGTTATAGATGTACACGAAAAAGCAATTTACGAACACATATACTCGTTCATAGTGGCGAGAAACCTTATGAATGTAATATATGCGATTATAAATATACAAGGAAAAGCAATTTACGAAAACATATGCTCGTTCATAGTGTCAAGTAACATTTTGAGTTATGTGCATTGAGTTAATATATGTAATTATAAATGTATACAGAAAAGCCATTTACAAAGTCATATGCGTGGTGCAATTTAAAGACTTTCTTTGTTATTTATGATAATCTTTAGATATTACCATACTTTTGTATTATTAGTTTATTTTCTTACATATATTTAATATAGGATAGTTTTAAAATATTTAAGAAGTAGCTCTGTAGTAGTAAATAAGGTGGAGTATGATCAAAAATAGTTCTGGCTATAAAAATCAAAAACATTATTTTTGATTAGTATACGTACAGTAATAAAACAAAAAACAGATCAAAGAAATTTTTATTATCTTTCTAACATTCAAATTCTGCATTAAAATAATCAAATTTTTCCTTAAGAACCTAAAATTTCTATGATAGAAATTGTCAACGTTTAGAAAATGATGAATGGATTTATAATCCACGTTTATGTTTACATAAGTTTCATGAACACTTTTCTGAAGTAGCAGTGGTTAATGATAACTCCTTCCATTAACTACAACATACTGTTGCTAATTTTGAACAAACCAGTGGTGTAGGTCATAGAAAGGTAGCTGGTAGAAAACAAGTTCGAACCGATGATACCATTGAACAAGTAAGAGCTGGAGTGGAGGAAGAACCAAAGTTGTCACTTTGGAAACTATCAGAAGAAACCAATCAGTACGAGTTAACCTATTTTTAAAAAGGATTTGGAAATGTTTCCCTATAAAGCACAGCTTCATCTGAAATTCTTTCACCAGATTACAATAAAAGACTTGCATACTGTAGCTGGTTTTTAGCAACGCTTTAGATTTGACTTTCTTCTCAGATGAGTCATGGTTCTATTTATCCGAATACATGAGCTCACAAATAATGGGAATGTTCAATTTTTAAATACATAGGCACCTCGTACATTTTAATATTTCTAAAGAATTTACTTTAAGATTTTTTTTTGCATATTTCATCTTTGTACTATACTTCTAAGATTTTATTTTTTACTACTTTTACTATTTTATTCAAGTTCACTTATCAAATCAAATCTTTTATTGCATACAGACTGATTTGCAACTTGTTTTTTTCCTCTTAAAGGGTAAGACGGGAGCTTGAAAGAAACTGATCTACACTAAATTGCATTAACAAAAAGTGCATAGTTTCAAAGACAGAAAGCGTTAAATAATTGGACCCACCGTTTGATATCTGAAAGTTTGTGCTAACGTTTAATTTTGATCACTTCTGGCTCTAAAGTAGCTAACTACTTTGTAGTCGCCTTTGTTCTTTGGACAAAACTTGTCCGAATAACGTTCTATCATTGTTAAGTATTTTAATTCAGCTTGAATTTGCCACCGTACCTCACTTTGCAAACTACCACCATCCCCACCCTCGCTAACCACGCTTGCTGACCGAACGGACGAGATTTGCCCTCTTTTGCTTCCAACCACGGCTTTGCAAGGAGTGAGCACGCTACATGTAAAATTAATAAAATTAAATAATGTATAAGTGTTGAGTGATATACTAGATTTCTTTTTTTTTTCAAAAGTATACAGTCCACTAAACTCTCAAACATTTGGTCCTTCGAGCCGGATTTTATAAAAAGTTCGATTGTTCGCTCTTTCTCTCTCTAATTTGGAAATTACCATGTTCTCTTCAAGCAAAAACTGAGCAATTCCTTTACATTTTACATTGCTTATTACAGTTCATTAGTTAGTTGCTCGTATTTTGTGTATATTGTGCTCTTTATGGTGATAGTATTTCTGTTCTAAAACGCTAATTAACCAATTTTCAAACATTTGTCGAGAAGTTGCTTGCGAATGGACCTATTGATAACAAGGGTACTGCTGAATTGCGCAAAAGATTTAATGACTTTCCAGCTGTAGAACCACAGTTCGAAATCGAATCTCTAGTTAGTGATGCAGAAACCGAACTTCCTCACCGCGAAGAATTCGAATAAAAATTTTACTCTGCACTTGCCGACGCTGAAATATTGCTGACTGACGGAAACAAACAGCCCTTCTCTTTTTCAAATCTCTGTGATGTCTCAAACACCTCTGCTGGTGATGTTTCGATTCCTTCCGATGTTTCCAAGCCTTCTCCTGCTACAAACATACCCGCCGATTATGCTCCCGTATCGGTCGTCAGGCTCCCTATTATAAATCTCCCTAAATTTGATGGAACATCTCAAACGTGGATAGAATTTAGAGATCTCTATGAGGGAAACCAAGTCTGCGCCCAGTACTGCTCGCATTGCTAAATTGTCCCCTTTTTTAGACCGAGATGGATTGCTACGCGTGGGAGGCCACTTGCAAAATTCTGACTTCATATTTGACAGGAAACATCAGATTCTTTTTGCCGGAGACCACCAGTTATCAAAACTTATTCTAGAACGCGATCGTTTGCGCCTGATGCACGCGAGGCCACAGTTATTGTTATCCAGCGTTGGAGATCAATTTTGTCCAACAAACGGTAGAAACCTAACGCGAAAAGTTGTTCGTAACTGCGTTCTCTGCTTTTACAATTCCCCAAGGGTGTCAGCTTCCGTGATGGGCGACCTACCCCACAGTCGGGTATCAGTCAACTTCCTCTTTGCCATTGTTGGGATGGACTATGCAAGCCCTTTAACAGTTAAGTGTTACATTTGCCTATTTATTTGTGCAGTGACAATTTTATATTCGCATTAAAGAGGTTCATAGCCAGATGAGGCAAACCAGTCAGAATCCCTTCTGGCATCGGCACTAATTTTGTGGAAGCAAAGGCAAAGTTAAGCGAAATTTCGAAAAACTAACCGTAAACAAATAAGTGAATCAGCCGCTGAGTCCAACGTCGAATGGCGTCCTATTTCTCCCCGTTCTCCACATTTTGGAGGTCTATGGGGAGCGGACATAAGGAGCATCAAGTATCACCTTAAACGACTAGCTGGCCTATATACCCTCTAGACACAGATCGAAGCCACCCTTAACTCTCGTCCTCTCTAGCCACCCGTCACTTTTTGATTGGGAGACCAGTCGCAGCTATACGAGGATCTGACGTCACTGCCATAGCTGACAACCGGCTGAATCAGTTCGAACTCATTCAGAAAATCCAGCAAACATTTTTGGAGACGATGGCATCTGGAATACATTAAAGAACTCCAACAGAGGGTCAAATAGACTACTAACTCGGGGCCACTTCAGCGAGATCAGTTGGTACTCATTAAGGAGTTGGAGTTGGTGCCTTGGACGCATCATGGAACTCCATCCTATCCTACTTCCGGAACTTGTGCAGGTCACTTTTTCTTAAATTCTCCGTTTTTCTCTCGTTGATCTAAAAATCGTGCATCAAGATAAAATCCACGTCCTTTCTGTCATCGAGACGCATCTAAAACCCACACAGAGACTCACTCTTTCTGGATCTTGTATCGTCATTGAAATACGCAATAGCTTACCCAGTTCCGACTTCGACATTCCGTTGTACCGCTTTCGTCCACGCCCCTTCCGGTCCCGTTCACGTTTTTTCTCTGTACATTCCTCTCAACGATTCCTTTCCGGTCGACGTTTTCGAGTACTTGGCTTCTCTCTGAGGTGCCGTCATGATGGGAGATTTCAACGAACTCGAAGAGATCAATGTCCCAATGCCTTCTAGGGCTCGCTCTTTTCCGCATACCCGACACTAGCTCCGCCGCTCTGATCAATTACAGAGGATCGTCGATCTTTTCAATATTTTTCCGAGCCAGCCGCCATCGCCACTTCCAACACCAGCGATCATTTGCTTGTGGTCATCAACTCTGCGTTGTTCTAACTCCCAACCCACGTTTTGTCACCTACACAGACTGAAGACGCGCTGACGAAATTGAGGCCGCCGTTAATAGTCTTACTACCACCATACAAGACGTGACCGACATCTTAGTCCAGCTCAAATCCATCAACTCCAATCGTCCGCCTCTACCAACAAATATAGTCTGACTCATAAAAAAAAACGTAGACTCTACAGAGAATTCGCTAGAATCTGTGATCCTCTGGCCAAGACGCAATAGAATCGACTTGTCCGGTTATAAGTTACGAGGCACCGGAAGGCACGCTAGTCGGAGCTCTGCTCTAGACTAGATTACAGACAGGGAAGCCTGCTCTGGAAAAACCTTCGAACCATGACAGACTGCAGGAAGCGAAACAACCCCCACCTTCTACACCATGGTCAGATAATTACGGAAACTCAAGAAAAAGCAGAAGTATTTGCCAATCTGTTCGAGGAAATCCACCAACTTCCGTTCAACCAAGATCACCTTTGACTCTTCAACGACGCGATCCAGGACAATCTCCGGAACTGCCTGCATATATTCTTCGTCCTATCCAGGTGGAAGAGACGGCGACGGCGCTTGTTTCCGGCAAGAACTCCGCTCCCGGCGAGGACTTTCCGACCCGGAGAGCCCTCTGCCAACTACCACCCGAAGCCCTAAAGCTCCTCGTAGCCATTTTGGACAGCTGTCTTTGCTGCGGCCACTTTTTGGCCTTTTGGAAAGCCGCCCGCATTGTCATGATTCCCAAGCCCAACAAAAATTAGCACGATCCCTTTTCCTATCGTCTCGCTCTGCTTAACGTCTTAGGCAAAGTGTTCGAAAGAATCCTCGCCGACAGGCTGCAAGATCACTTGACCACGTACGACATTCTTCTCCCGACCCAGTACGGCTTCCACCCCGCCGTGTTTCCAGACGAACGCCAGCGTGGCTCTAAACACCAGATGGTGCATGCTCGCGATCTTCCTGGACATAAAGCGCGCATTTAACAAGGTTTGGCACTAGGGGCATCTTTAAAAGCTCTTCGCCGCCGAAGTTTTCTGAACCACCGCCGTCACCGGGTACGAGTTGGTCGACAAATTTCCCGTGTCTACACTCCGAGGACTGGCGACCCGCAAGGATTAATGCTATCTCCGCTTCTGTTTATTGTTTACTCCCACGACTTCAGAACAGATCACGCTGGCGCAATTCGTCCACGACATCGCGCTTTGGGCAACATCGCTCTTTTCTACCACTGTTTTCAGGAATCTGTCACGCGTCTAAGGTCCTGGTTCCAGGAGTGGAGAATCAGACCCAGGTGATCATTTGCAAACACCCGAATCTGTGCACGAGACCGAGCCTCTTGGACAACAACGTTCATCGCCGCCGTTTACTTGGGCATCACGTTTTTAAAGACACTCTCTTAGATCGAAGAAGCCAAGCCATGCTGCGATATTGTCCAGGAGCGTAGCTCCCTTCTGTTGGTTTTGCGTGGCGACGTCTGCGGATGCCACACCTACGCGATCCAGGACAACCGCCATATAAAATCTCTGGCCAGATCTCCCCAGATATTTTCCGTCCTATCTAGGTGGAAGAGACGGCGACGGCGCTTGCTTCCGGCAAAAACTCTGCTCCCGACGACGACTTTCCGACCCGGAGAGCCCTCCGCCAACTACCACCCGAAGCCCTAAAGCTCCTCGCTGCCATTTTCGACAGCTGTCTTTGCTACGGCCACTTCTCGGCCTCCTGGGCATTTGTCCGCCCCGTCTTGGCCCTAAGCCCCGGAGCTTCCCGACAACCTCCAGGATATCCTGGAGAGCATACTCTTGTCTACCAGATAACCCAATACCACACCCGATGCTCGGGACATCTTTTTACAAAATCTCTTCAAATCTGCAACCTTCCACATCTTTTTTTTCCCGTCACAACTCTGTTTTTTGTTTTAGGTACCAGCAAGACATACCGGAAGCCTAATGGATCGAAGCGCCAGCAATGATGGGTTGCGGTGCATTCGTAGTATGAGTGGGTGCGCTCGGCGTGGTTGTCTTTGCATCACCGGCGATGGTGAAGCCGACGAGGAACTGGAAACCGGGCCGAACACGTTGCGGGGGGTTTTGAACGGAAGTTTGCTATCAACCATCCCATCTCCTATCGTCGACCACATGCAGCAGCGTTCGCCAAATTAACAAATTCCATCTTGGCCGAAAAGCCTAAGTCTTTATTTAAAAAATATGTACATGTAATCGTAACATATTCGTTTTTACTATTTTGTCTTTAATGGTTTAATCCAAATAACAAAAGTACGTATTTGCATTGGATCTAAATCAATAATAAATTTACTATTAACATTTTTTCTCTTATACAAATGTTTTCTGTTTAACTTTTTCCCAACATTAAAGTCCATTCTTTTATTTTCATCTAACCATTGATTACCACCAAGAGTCGTCTCCCTTATATCAACCAATTTAAATGCAGCAAACAAATCCTAGAAAAAGTACGTATAATTTATCTTCAATAAACAGAATAATTTAGTAAATACTTCAAGATTAATCTCCGCAGGTCGCGATAAAACTAAATCCTCATCTTTCTCAAAGATATGCTCGAGTCTCAATAAAATCTTTTTATTACCCCACGGTTCAAGGGTTAAAATCTGTACATTTTTCGGTAGCGCACGTTTCAAACCAGAATACTAAAAATTTCTAATGTAAAATATTTTTTTCTTCAAGTACATTCATTCTAAATTACCTCCATGTTATACAACTTTTTATATGATGTGTAACTGTAGTTTGTTTTTGATAAAAATGTCCAGGCTTCTAGAAGTTTTCTTTGGGCTATATCTTTTTCTATTGAAGCTACTGATTCTGGAAATGAGAACAATGAGTATAAAAGTACATTTTTATTGTTCCAAGAATTGTACGAACCATTTGATGGAGTTGAATATGACCCGACAACAAGGTAGTGGGAACCACGAACGACTAACGGTTTACCAAAAGCGTATTCGTCTAAAGTCTCTTCTACTCCAAGTGCATCGTCATTCAGACAGTTTCTGTGCAGCTATAAAAACATACTGCTGACTGTAAAAAGCACTTTAGAATCAATTAAAATGTAAATAAGATAAAGACTGTGCCCTTTAAATTATTAAAGTATTGCTGGGTAGCTTTTCCCCAGCCTCGAGTGAATTGTTTGAGTGGGGCGGCTGAACACGATGCTTGCGTGGGATCGGGGTTACAAGGCCGGCAGAAACCCGAAGAGGAAAACGAGGCGAGACAGATTATTAGATTATCCGAGGCGCGCCATCGGTGGCCCGAGGGCGGGTTCTTGATGGAAGAAGGGCGTTAATGAATCCGTGATGAGGATATAGTCAGAAATGGACATGCCGCCGTGGCCTATGTAGATGGGGTTGGTTGGATAAAGTTGATGAGAATGTTACCTCTTCGGTTAGATGACTGGTCGCCGAGGGAAAAGTGACGTGCATTAAAGTAGACCCATCACGATCGCCCGAAGAGAGGCCACATACTCGAAAATCTAGCTCAACTTGGTGCTGATCCCAAGCCTGAATAAATGGGAAGGACCAAATCCGTCAAAATCAAGGACGGACAATCAAAGAACGAACTCTGATATAACGGCTAGGGCGTCTTCCCTAAACAACGCGCAGCTGTGATAAGTGAGCCAAGGCTACCTCGTCAAAGGCGGTCGGGGCTAGAGAAGCGAACAACCCTCCACGTCGGAAGCATGACAGGAAAAGGAAGGTAATTGGCTAGCCTAATGACCCGAAGAAAAATCAACAACTCGTGTGTGCATGAAACCAGGTGGAAAGAAGACAAGGACAGAGAACTGGGAGAGGAGTGCAAGCTGTATTACAGTGGTGCGAACAGAGACGGGAGAAATGATGTGGGAATCATCCTTAACAAGACTTGGACGAAATGCCTGGACCGAGTCAACCGACGGAGTGACAGAGTGATAAGCATTGATCTAGACGGAAGAATTACTACCATCAACATCATGTGTGTGTGAAAACGGGGAAAAAAAGAGTTCTGAAGAGCGTTGGATCAGGAAATGTCGGAAATACCCAGAAAGGAAAGGAGGAGACTTAAACGGCCACATAGATCGCGATAGGGCAGGAGTGGATAGAATACATCGCGCGGGTGGGGACGGATGGGGGGAAAGAAACGCAGAAGGATACAACCCGTTGGATTGCACTATGGCATGTGATATAGCTGTGATAAACACTTTTTTTAAGAAAGCAGAACTTCAGTACGTGACCTATACGAGTGAAGCACTCGGAGTCAAATCGACTTCTTTCTATGCAGACATTCACACCTTGGAGAGGTTTGAAACTGTAAAGTGATAAAGGGTGAGTGTGAAGCTAGTCAACATCGACCTGTAATAGTGGACTTTGATATAAAATCAAAGGGGAGAGGAAGACAGGAAAAAGAGCAAAAGATTCAATGAAGGACATCTTCAAGGGGAAAGTTCTAGCAAAAATAAGGTAGCAAGGCGAGGCAAATGATTGGCGGAAAAAAATTTGCAAGATGGTGTTGGAAGCTGGAGAAGCGATCCCAGGGTCGCCCTCCTGGCGACAAGAAATCATGATGACGGAACAAAAGGTCCAGCAGGCGGTTCGGGAGAAGAAAGAGGCCAAAAAGAAATATAACTTCTCACAGCAAATAGAGAACAAGAAGGAGTACAAGCATAAGAAGAAGGAGGCAAAGCGGGCTGTCGCCATAGTGTTCAAGATAAATTGTATGAGACACTGGAAACGCCGGATAAGGCATCAAAGGACTTCACTCATGTAAAGCAGATTAAGAATGACAGTGGGGAGGTCTTTAGAACAGAAGAGAACATCAAAAGAGTTGTTGAACGAAGAGAACTCAAGGATTGACAGAGAACCTGGCCCAATAAGTGAAAATGTAACACCTGGAATAAGTCGACAGGAGGTACGAGAGGCCTTAAGGAGGACAAAGAACGGTAAGGCGGTGGGGCCTGATGGTGTTTCGGTGGAGGCGTGGAAGGCATTAGGAAAGAAGGGAATTGACATGCTATGGAACCTCATGTGCAAGGTGTACCCCGAAGAAAGATTTCCTGAATTCTGAAGGGCAAGCATGATGGTGCCTATCTATAAAGGAAAAGGAGATATCCAGGACTGCAAAAACTATAGCAGTATTAAACTTACATCGCATACGATGAAGGAAAAGGATCATGAGAGAGAGAGAGAACAATATCAAAAGGCCAGTTTGGTTTCATGCCTGTGAAGGGAGCAACGGATGTCTTGTTCATTCTGAGACAGATGTTGGAGAAGTATGGCGAGAAACAAAAGGAGCTCCACCTTATCTTCGTAAATCTGGAGAAGGCGTACGATACAGTGCCGAGGAAGAAAATCTGGAGGTGTATGAGAATGCGGGGAGTCTCAGAGAAGTATGTTTGATTGCTGCAAGGCATGTATGAGAGAGCCGACATTAAAGTAAGAACTGGTGTTGGAATGACCGACAGATTCCCCGTGACTGTGGGCTTGCACCTTTAAGCCGCTTTCTATTTAACCTGGTGATGGACGTGTTGACGGAGACCGTCGAGTACTTTTCCCTTTGGACTGGGCTGTTTGCCGACGACATTGCTATAGTAGAGGGGATTCGAGAGAAGGCAGAGGAAAGACTGGAAAGTTGGAGGCAGGACATCAAGGAATGCGGTCTGAAAATATGTAGGAAGAAGACTGAATACCTGTGGTTTAGCGGAGAAGGAAAAGCAGGAAAGGGGAAAGCTTGACAAGGACACGCGACTTTAAGTACTTCGGGCCAAACGTCGCAGAAAGCGGGGACCTTGAAAAGCAGGTTGAATGAACTGGAAAAAGACTACTGGGGTGCTGTGCGATAAACGGATCAGAAGTAGGGCAAAGGGAAGAATTTTTAAATCAGTAGTGGTGAGACCAGCAGCGAGTAATGGCCCAATGAGGAAGATGAGGAGGGACAATGTAAAGAACGGGTAGTTTAGAGAGCAGGCAGGGGTAGTTGAGGCTTCCAAGAAAGTTCAAGAATGAAGACTACAGTGGTATGGGCACGTGATGAGAAGGGAAAAGGGGCATGTCTTGAGGGAATAATGGACCTGCAGGTAAATGGCAAGCGACCCAGGGAAAGACCCAGAAGGAAACGGAAAGATTGTGTTACGGAAGACCTGAGGCAGAAGGAGTTAACATTTAACTCCGTATATACCTAGTTATCTCACACTAAAACAATAGGAAACAAAACTATTAATACATACCATGAGTTCAATTTGACCATTGTGCAAACTGGCGCCACCTTGAGCTCTATCAGTTAAGACAGCAACTTCCAGATTTTTATTTGGATCTCTTATCAAAATCTTTGTTGTTACCGGATAGTAATTACCAGGAATTGGTTGGGTTACATTTAATTTCCAAGTAGGTCTCCAATTTATAATTCTCTTTATCATTTCGCGACCATTCGAGTCGGTATAAAACGTAGCATTAGTGTTTAAGAGCGTGGTGTAACGAGAAATAACTTCCGTGGAATGTCCGCTACAATAATATCAAGATTTCCGTGAGTACCCAAACGTTCCTGAAAAATGCTTACCGATACCGACTTGGTAATGGTCCAATCAACCAGTTGAGCTCAACAAAATTCTCATTAGGATAGATTCGTATGATTTGACTAACCCAATCGTCAAATGTTTGATGAATTTCTTTTACAACGTCGCCAATATAAAATTTATTCTTAACTTTTTCAGCGACTTTAATGGGAGTATTGTGGGCCGGATTGAAAAGATATGCACCGGATGGTGTTCTAGGATAAGTTGCGCCTTCGTAGTAATAAAATTCTTGCCTAATTGGAACGGTTGTATTATTAATGATAATTTTATTTAGGAATCCATGAGTTTTAGAAAGTTTTACAAATGTCCTTTGTTCGGTTTCTGATTGTGAAGTCCTTCTAGCTAATTTTGGCTTTGAACGTTTGGTAACATAAAATGTTTTAAAACCCAACGGTGGTAATTCAGTTGCAAAGAAAACGAGATCTAAAGTTGCTTTGCTTTTTCTTCCTGGTGCATTTAAAACGTATGGATGAATTGGAATAAGTTGTACTTGAAGTTCATCTCCTATGAAAGCAAATATTTAATTTTTTAGTTTTATAAAACGTTCTACTTACCTTTAGGCGATACGACTGTGTATTGTCCTTTTCTAACAGGAACACGTACATAATGATCAACAACTCTACTTAAAGGATTATACATAGTTACAACGAAGTTTTCAGCGTCTTCTGTTAAGTCACATTGACTTATATTTTTTAAAAAGCAACTTGTGTGAGGTACAACATTGTTTTTGGTTTTAATTAGCTTAGTTGAAGATAAAATACTAAAACCAATTTCGATGTGAGTGTTTGTAAATAGAAAGATTGAAACTTACTTAAGAGATTCCATTGTGATAGTTGAGCAATTATTCAATCCTTCCGTAAGAAGTTTAGCATAATCATCGGCGACATGTTGTTTTTCAGTGCCGGACACTGCGTCATGATGCTGCAGGACACCCATAGCCTCTTGTAGAGTAGCGAGATTAGTTCTGTAGGTATTGTTCAGTCTGGCCAAAACATACAGTTGTTTGCACACCTTAAAGAACACCACTTTAGAAGATAAGATAGCCGATTACTAAAAGATAGCTACCTGTAGAAAATTGTTTCCTATTCTTTCAAATCTTTTAAGCGCCGGTCTAGATGTGTAAAATCCAGTCCAGTAGGACTGTTCTTTAGACGCGTATGGAAAAAAGTCGTCGAATTTTTTGGGCCATGTAATGTTTAATTTTGTAATACTTTCGTGAACTGCTTTTAAATAGCAAGACGGGGTTGAATATATCAGATTGTACTTTGAACCATTCCTTTGCAATGCGTTTCCATACCTGTGATATTAAAAGTATGTTTTAACAAAGCCTATAACTGAATATAAATCAAATTACGTGATTATAGTATCTAAATTCCCAAACCACATTTCCGCTTGACTGTAATGAAAATCGTTACCCATAGTTAAAATTACATTGTTTGTTTTATATATTCTTGCTTGATTGTCTATACCTTTGGTTAGTATTTCCCACTAAAATAATAAGGGGATAAAACAACTTATAAAAAATGATTACACATAATGCAGAAAATTTCAAGTATATGTTACTCACTAATATTCTTGGATTATCGGAGAATCTTTCAGCAGAACAGTAATAGTCAAAGCATAAATCATCAGGAGGCCAGTAAACGTTGTACAGAACATGCGTAAATATTTCTGATCTTGCTCCTAAAAAAATTAAAAATAAATAATAAAGTGAAAAATTGATTTGCTAAATTTTGCTGGTGATACCATGGTAACGGTAAGCGCGTAAACGGTATAAAAACGACATTTAAACTATTACGATTAACGTTACCATTGCCAATTAGTTGTAACCCAAACCTAAACTATTGCTCGCTTTCCATAACATTTCAGCAGTTTTCGTTTCAAATCTGACCTTCTTGTCTTGATAATCAATCCTGCCCAGAAACAGACCATCAAAACCAAGTTCACTAAAAATCGATGCCATTTCTTTACTGTGCCCAAATGAATCTATTTGCCAACCAACTTTCGGGCGGCCGCATGATCCAAAAGCGTCATCAATAGCTCTATTACAAAAGTATGTTTGTTAGAAGAAATATTAGACACAAGAAGTATTTTACAAACTAAATTACTTTAAGCCATACGTAAATTGATCGATAATCGATTGATAATGTGTTGTAGCTTCATCGTTCATGCTCCATGCACCTCCTATTAATTCTAGCTGTCCATTGTTTATCAGTTTTTTAAATTTATTTCTAACCGCGGACGGTCGGTCTTTCCACCATTTAAATAAAAATGCAGATTCCACATAAATAAATCTGCAACATTATTATGTAAATAAAGAATGTAATAATTTTATAAGTGCTAGATGAATTGGAAAATGCTAAACAAATCGTAATCTGGAGGAATTAAAGTAGCAAACGCTGTAAAATTGTGCACATAACATGTTTTTGCACCTATAACTAGTTACGATTAATTGAATCAGTGATGTATGTATTTATGAGGGAGGCCTAAGGGTGTGGACCCTTTCCAGAACTCTAAGAACAAATCAAACCAGTGAAAATGCAATCATCATGACGAAATTTAAAACAAACAAAATTTTTCGATCTGCATTATCTCGAAAAATATTCGAGATACCGAAATACCGTTTATGCATCTGTAATCAGGAGAAAATTTTAAGTTGATTTCATATATAATATGTTCTGTAAAGTTACGGTGACATTTTTTAAATTTCGTCGAAAATATACAACATTCTCATGTAGGTAGGCAACACACAATGCAAACGGCCAGATCTCTCAATATGTAACTTCTGTTTCAAAACAAACAACTAAACATCAACTGTCGCTATGGTTACAGGTAATGGAAAAGGTGTGTACCGGGACGCTGGCCGGCAGGTAAGATGGTGGCAGCGCAGACGTGTAGATTTGAGAACTGTGGAGGAATCTGAAAATGGCTGGCGGGTAGGCTGCGGTGACGGCAAGGGCCCCTGCGGTTCGACCGCCGGGGTTGTCCTTGCAAAAGATCCGAAACCTGGACAGGGACAGGAAGCAGGCTTTGAGGAGAAACGAGATGAGGAAAAATGAGCAAAGAGTTTATCACTAGGAAGAAAGTATATTTAGGATGTTGGAACATTAGAACCAAGCTAGATATAAGCTAGATAACATATCAAGTTGCAGAAGAAATGAATAGAAAGCATTAGCTTGTTTGGGTTAAGTGAGAAACAAGAGAGTAAGTACGGAAATATTTTAATATATTCTCAAGACACACAAATGAAGAAGCGGGAAGTGAAAGAGAAGTGGTACTCATGTTAAACATGGAAATAGTGAAATCTCTACTGGAACGGGGAGGAGAATCTAAGAGAATCAGGTGGGGAAGGTTTAAGGCAAAACTTAGAAATATCAATGTAATTAATGTTCTTAAAAGTGTATTAATGCTGAATCTACCTAAAAAAATGACTTTGGGCTCCCTTGAAAATCTCACAAAGGCTTCTAAGTGTGACCAACAAACATTTCTTTTCAAGGGAATTTTTAAATATTGCGCAACTTTTCTTAAATTGAATTCATTTGAAATTTCGTAACTTATTATTTCCAACAATGTGAATATTAAAAATAGCTAGTTTAGTAATTTTCTTATTTGTAGCTTTGTTTATAATATATAAATAACAAGACGTTTGCACTTTCAAGTTGATAAGTGATAACTATTTTTACGTCATTCATTATTTATCATTTAAATAAGCAAAAAAAAAGTTTAGATTCAAACCTTCTGTCACTATCTTTCTGTAGAGAATGAAAAACGGAATCCAAAATATTCCTGACATCATCTGGAATGAATGAAGCGTGATTGAAACCGTCGACTGCATAATTTTGTTTTAACTTACCCTCGTAGTATTGGTCGATGGTTTTAACCCATCCAACATCATCGTGGCTATGAGGAATAATATGAACATTAATATAACCATCTTTCGTTGGGTGACACGACTAAAATTTATTTGTTTTATAATAGGTACAATCACGGTTCTAGTTTTTGAATTCTTACGCTATATCCGCATGACGTTTTTTCTATTTTTCTTACAAAAACTACATTTACACCAGCAATAATTAATAGAAATATTTTTAAAAACATTTGTTACTGTACAATTTACTATCTTTATTAACTTATATTATTATTAATACAGTCTTATCAGCAGAACTATAAAAACGGTCATATAGTAGTAAGAATCATGATGCAATGCAGTTTAAATTGTCCTAATTAAGTGTTTCTATAAAATATTTATTAATACCAGTATTTCTTTATAATTTAATATTTATTTTTATAATAGCCCAGGAATAGAATCAAATTAGCTTAATCACCAGTGGAGCATTAATATCTCGAAAGCATTATAGATAATGCAAGATTTTTCTTTGAAATTTGTATTATACAGCATACTAAATTGACTATTTCGAAAAAAATCAATTCCTGTGTGTGTACGTATACAGGGTAGGATCCTTTAAAATCTTATAGTATGTACATATAACATACAAAACATAACAATAAAATATAATGCGTTACAATTTCGATTTATTTTAATCTTAAAGTGGATTTACCTCTGTCCAAGTATTGTCTTCTTCTAGCATCTTCATCTCTTCTGCTATGGCTTTTATCCACTCATCTGCTTTTTTATTTGTGATTGCTTCACTAAAAGTTAGTGGTTCAGTTAATTCACCAATTTCTATAAAGCTTGTGTCAAATTCTTCAAATCTTGGACGTTTATTAAGTTTCTTTCTATCTCTTTACTATCCATGTGTTGTAGTTCTTCTTTTACCATTAATTCTTCTTGGACTTTTTCATCTCTGCCATATGCTTCAAATTCTTGTTAGATTACCTCTCTTTGAATTTCACTTTCTTCCCTATTCTGATTTTGATGTCTTCTTTTTTCTTCTCTGTTTTAATAATATACCTGGCTTATATTCTAGGCGAATTCTGGACTTATAACCTATCAAAATGCAACAGTAGTTTTGATTTGATCTAATACAAACAAATATTAAGAGGAATAAGAACTCAGAACACGACATAACTTATAACCACACACATACATATATAATTATGTAACACAACCATCTTGTGTGTTGATTCTTGCGCAGCATAACAAAACCAAAAACTATTTAAAGCGCATGTACACTTAATTAAATATGTACACCATTGCCCCTTGTAATAGGCAACCTTAATTACACATCAGTTTAGATTGATACGTCACGAACGGCTAATTACAGCAGGGGCACTTTTTAACCCCCTTGAGTATATGCAACTGTATGTACACTTCAGCTTTCTGTGAAGTAAACCTACCATCCCTGCTACTAACATTATAGGTATAATCAGCGTATAGTACGCTGGTATAATCCGTTGTGTAATACTATAATGTAGTACATCATGCTGTTATTACACGTGATCGTGGGTTTTTTTCGTTTTCCCTGATTTTACGTTTGACTTTGATCATGTATATTATTTATAGTTTATTTCGTAGAAATAAAGATGTGTGTAAACTGTCTTCTATTATTTTTGTTATATCACTGATACGATTACACATGCTATAAAACTGCACGTTCTCTTGGTGAAATCTAGTCAAATCCAATTATATTTAATCAAGAGAACATGTAAAGTATAGAACAATAAATTAATTTAATTTGATTAATTAAAGCTAAAACTGTAGATTATTAGGGAGGTATGGTATGAAGTTAAAGAATGATTTTTATTGATTTTATAATAATGAATGGTTTAACTATTATTGCTTAAAAGAATCTAAATTTAGTTTTTGTATTCAGACAAATGGAACTGTAAAACTTGACTGCATTATATCTAAAACTTCTTTGAAATAAAGTAGTTAGGTGATAGGAAATTGCAAGGATGCGCCTATATCTGGTATTCAACGAATGAACTTGTGCACTAGGCATTAATTCAGAATTAAGAGATGTAGAGAAAGATTTAAATGTACTATTAAGAGATTATATGAATTATCCTAACTGATAGTTCCAACGATTTTCCATGTTTAGCCAAACAAGTTCATTAATTTTTTGTGAAAGTATGATCCTAACAATTTAAATTGCATATAAACCAACAGCGCCAATTTTGCACGTTTTGAATACAATATTTGTCATTAGCATCAAGACGTATAAAACCTAATTTAAGAATAGTTTTAATACGAGTAAATTACATGGACATTGCATTTTTAGAATTTAAAATATTTATAAGTAGGTAAACATCGCAGATATTGTAGTTAGGTATATAAAAGAACGCGATGTATTCTGCAACTACTGCATGCTGGGTTGCATATATATAAGGGGGTTAACAAGTGCCCCTGCTGTAAATAGCCGTTCGTGGGACGCCAACAGTTTGCCGCCCACTTGTATAAACTTAAGAGAGAGGCCATTACAATGTTAAGAATCTGCTACTTAATGCAGGGGTAGTTCGCTTTAGCTTTTTTTTTTATATTCCTAAAGGGTTTCCCGAGCTCTGTGTGTGATATGTTTCTTATTATCGTTTCTTCTTTGCTTACCTAACCTTAAACCTTTATTTATCAATTACTGGCTTTTTAGTGCACCACCGTTTTAGTGCGTGCGTGCGTGAGTGCGTGCGCGCGCGCGCGTGTGTGTGCTTTGCACATAATTGAAGAAGGTTAAGGTAATAAATTGCCTAAGTGCCTAATCTTTAAAACTTATTGTTGTTTGTTTTGTTCTAACACAATATAGTTCAAAATTACCCCACAGGGAGATTGTTGTTTTCGTACCAACCCAAACTAAATGCCTTTTGGCGGGATTTTAAAAAATTTAATTATTTATGTTATGAAAAATAACAAATCGTTACAGCAGGGAGGTCTGAACGGCCCGAGACCCCTAAATGATTTAAGAGGCCCGAATGACCCGACAGGGCGGGAAAGCAGGACAGGTCAGAGAATTCTGAATGACTTAAGAGACACGAATGATTCGATAGGCCAGGAAGTCGGACAGGTCAGAAAACCCTGAACGACCCGACAGGGCCGGAAGGTCCAAACGGCTCGAGGTCCTTGAATGACTCGAGAGGCCTGTATGACCTGATAGGGTTAGGAAGCCGGGCAGGTCAGAGAACCCTGAATGACTCAAGAGGCCTAAACGACCCGACAGGGTCAAGAAGTCCGAACCTCCCGAGATCCCTGAATGACTGAAGACGCCCAAATGACCCGAAAGGGCCGGGAAGCCGGACAGGTCAGAGAACCCTGAATGACTCAAGATGCCTGAACGACTCGACAGGGCCAGGAAGTACAAATTATCCGAGACCGCTAAATGACTCAAGAGGCTCGAATGACCCAACAGAGCCGGAAAGCCGGACAGGTCAGAGAAGTCTGAACGACTCAAAAGGCCCGAATGACCCTACAGGGCCGGAAAGCCGGACAGGTCAGAGAACCCTGAATGAAACCGGACAGGTTAGAAAACCCTGAATGGCTCAAGAGGCCTGAACGACCCGGTAGGGTCGGGAATCCTAACGGCTCGAGATTCCTGAATGACTGAAAAGGCCCGAATGACTCGATACGGCCGGGAAGTCCAAACGGCTCGAAATACCTAAACGACTCAAGAGGCCAGAATGACCCGACAACCGGAAAGCTAGTCAGAAAACCTTGAACGATTCTAGAGGCCTGAACGACCCGACAGGGCCGGGAAGTCCGAACGGCTCGAAATCCCTAAATGACTCAAGAGGCCCGAATGACTCGATAGGGCCTGGAAGCCCTAATGGTTAAAAACACCTAAATGACTCAAGAGGCTGGAATGACACGACAGCCGGAAAGCCGACAGGTCAGAGAACGCTGAACGACTGAAGAGGCCTGAACGGACCAAGACCCCTGAATGACTGAAAAGGCCTAAATGACCCGATAGGGCCGGAAAGCTAGACAGGTCAGAAAACCCTGACGCTAAACGACCCAAGAGGCCTGAGCAAGAAACCCGGCCCGTACAGCCTGCGAGACTTTACCACTTTGGTTCAGTATAACAATAATGCTTGTCTGACTTACTAAAAGAAAGTTCTACGTCTGGTATAGTAAGAGAATTCTATTCGGTTCAGTATCAAAACAATGCTTGTCCGGTTGAGTTCGAAGATAACGCTCGTCCAAGTCTATACGATAATCCTCCGGTGTGGTTCTGTACGATTCAGTACGAAAAAGGTCTCGGATCGATCGGATCAGTACCTACCTACCTTATAAGCTCTGCAGGTCCGACAAGTCCGACAAGCCGGAAAAACGTGATAAACCTGACCGACGCTGATCCGTAAAGACCGATGAATTTTAAAAATGAGGCTCGGTCCGACCTAAACGCACATAAGTCCGACTAAAAGACACGGTCCGTGCAGGCCTCTAATCTGCATTACATTAGATTGGTTAGTTACTACATAATCAATAAGATGATACTGCTGCCGACATGCTACGTGACTCTTGAAGGTTAATTGATTAACTGCTGGGCTCGTTTTTGGCAACATCGATTGTTGGTCGTTGTTAAAATACCTTCCGCGTGGTTGGTAGAGAGACAGTGATAAAACATCTCCAACATTACACTTAATTCAGCTTTACAACATAACACCAGTAATTACCCAGACAATATGTTTTATTGTTTTTCTTTGTATATTGTCTCGATCGGGCATCCATTCATTAAGATTTGGTCCGACTGACTTATAGAACTGGCACTGTTTTATTGTCTGAATCACAGTCTAATCACTAGCAAACGATATCTGATTGTTACTATGCAGTGCTTTTATATTGGATGATTTTTACCATGTGGAAATCTGCGTAGACTTTGCATGAGAATTTCAATCAACGCTTCCTTTTTAATTACAGGAGTACAGGCACTTTGATTCTATGTAGTACTACATCATTGGAAAGGTCTTTCAATTCTTCATATTGCCCCGTTTGAATTTTTTAATTCGGCCAATTTATTTGGAAGATACAGGGTGCGAAATCTAAATCATAGAAGGTTTCATGATCTTCAGATTTTTACATTTGATATTTGTTCCCACTGAACAACTCGGCAGTTCTGTTTGCATTTTTATTATTTACCAAGTGAGGTAAGAGATACGAAGTATGTATGACTGTATGGGTTTGCTTTCTTCAGTTTATTAGAAAATAAAAATAAAAAGGCAAGGACATCTACAGCTGCAGTATCCTTTCTCTACTTTTATTGTAAAATAACTAACTTTAATATTCTAGTAATCTACACACATGTATTCATATGTATCTATTTATAAAGTTTGGTACATAGATATTATTATAAAACCCACCATATTTTACAGTTAACCCCCATTTATTCCCATAAGACATATTTCTCGTAATTCTTTTGGATGTCGATAATGAATGTACGAATCTGCATCGGATCAAGTGTTACTGAAAACTCGTCGTTACTAGCAAAATTCTCTTGCTGTTTAAAGATAGTATTGGAATTTTGACGCCTTAAGTTTATATCGTTGCTCTCATGTTGTGATCTTATCCATTTTCTATATCCATCGTACCATAATGGATCATTACGTAACGTTTCATTTGATCTCACCATAGTTTCCAGTTTCTGGCCGGCTTTAAACTTCAGCCTGGAGTTTTCATTTAACCATTCGTTGGCACCCAAGGTTGTTTCTCTTAATGAAACAATTTGGAATGGTGTAAACAAGCCCTAGAAAACATCCTGATAAGATTTACAAATTTGCAAGATATAGTAATAACGAATACCTTCAAATTGACAGTAACTGGTTTAGATAAATTGGGATCTTCGTTTCTTTCTAAAACATGTTCTAGCCTTAATAAGAAATTCATTCCATACCACGGCTCTAGTGTTAGAATCTGAACATTGTCTGGAAGTGATTTTGTCAAACCGGAATACTGAAAACAAAAACAAAATATTTAAACAAATAAGTTCTTTTTCTAATAAAAATACAAGTTTTTCGCAGTTTAGATGCCTCTTACCTCCATTGCATACTTAGCTTTGTATTCTGCAAAACTTAACCCATTTGTTGGCGATAAGAAGGTCCAAGCTGCTAAAAGTTTTCTTTGGGCCAAATCACGTTCTTGGGCAGCTAATGTCTTAGCTGGAATTGATATCAACAATGAATTAAAAAGAAAACAAACTTAAGTTTACAAGTACCCCCTGTGTTATTCAGATAAGGACCCACAACCAGATAGTGAGATCCTCTAGCCACTAAACCAGCATTGAAAGCTTTCTCATATAAAGGTTCATCAACTCCAAAACCATCGTCATGAAGACAATTTCTATGTATCTAGAAATTTGAACAAAACAATAAAATAGTCGAGTAAACTCAAGATCTTTTTCTTTCACCATTAATTCAATTTCACCATCATTCAAACTCGATCCGCCTTGTGCTCTATCAGTCAGAACTGCAACTTCCACATCTTGATTTGGATCTCGTATAAGAATCTTTGATGTCACGGGATAATAATTACTAGAAATTGGTTCTGTTAAACTCAGTTTCCATGTTGGTCTAAAATTCCTAACGCGTTTCAGTAATTCCCTTCCATTGGAATCCGTGTAGAAGGTTGATTCTGATTTGAGATTGGTTGTATAAAGAGAGATGACTTCTTTTCCACTTTCACTAAAATCCCCCAAGTTATTATTTTAAAATGCAAACATTTTCTAAAACTTACCCTGTTGGTATTGGACCAACGACCCAATCAAATTCAACAAAATTCTCACCGTTATAAATTCTAATAATTTGGCTGACCCAGTCATTAAAAGTCTGATGAACCTCGCTTACCAAATCGCCTTTGAATATCTGATAACTGGATTTCCAGGAAATTTTATAAATGTCAGTACCATTCGGTCGGAATATATAAGCACCCGAAGATCTATTCTCTGGTCTTGCGTTGTTTCCAACAGTTCCACGATAGTAAAAGAAATTTTGTTCCAATGGGATTGTTTTACCGTTCATTGTTACTTTAGAGATTAGTCCAGTGTTTTGATCGATTTCAATGTTAACATCCTGAAGAAATAGAAAATTAGATGTGACATAGTATTGTCTTTGTGATAGTTGTGATAGCTACCCCTTCTGATTGAGTATTTAAGTTTGAACCGCTAGATTTCATCACGTAATAAGATTTGAAACCTAATGGAGGCAAGTCAGATGCTAAAAAGATTATTTCATACATTGCATTACTTTGCCTTCCTGGAATCTTTTTTATTGAGTCAGGTATTGGGACCATTTGAATTGGAAGATCTTTACCTAGATGAAATCTCGTAAATAAAAAATATTATTATTGAAAATTCCAAAACTTACCATTGGGATCGCTTACTTTATAATGCTGTTCGACAACAGGCAAACGAACATAATGATTGACCGGACGACTTAATGGATTGTAAACAGTAACAATGAAACTATTAGAGTTCTCTGTATATTCACACTGACTTATGTTTGCTAATAAGCAAGTCGAGAACGGTATTGCAGGTGCAGGGTCACGATTCAATAGTTTTGTGCTTTTTTGCTTCTTCGTTACGATCTTACTGTTTGAGTAACACAAGAAAATATTAAAAGCTCAACTCAAAAAAGAAGATGCTCACCTTAAAGCAGTGGCAGTTGTAAATCTGCATTCATCAAAGCCAGCACTCAGAAGTCTTGCATAATCGTGTGCCACATGCTCTTTTTCTGTTCCAGTTATAGCGTCGTGGTGTTGCATTACGCCCATAGCTTCTCGCATAGCGTTCAGATCGGCCCAATCTTCTGGACCCAAATCTGTTAGGGCATAGAGTTGTTTACATACCTATAAAAGATTTGAATTATGGTACTTCATTGCAAGAATTTTGGTCATCAACTCGTTAATTTCTTCTTACCTGTAAAAAGTTGTTACCCAATCTTTCATATCGTTTTATTGTAGGTTTCGAAGTAAAATATCCAGTCCAATACGCATGTGGATCAGAAGCGTACGGGAAAAAGTCATCCGTTTTTACCGGAAATGAAATATTGTCTTTCCGAGCTTCCTCATAGACAGCTTTAAGATAGCAAGAAGGAGTTGAATAGAGTAAATTGTATTTTGAACCAGTATCCTGAAGTTTGTTGGTATAACTGCAAGAAAATATGTTAATTTTACTCGCATGAATAGATCAGTATCACACTGTTGCTAATCTACTTACAGAATTAGTTTATCAATATTTTTAAACCAAGTATGGGCGTCTTGATAATTAAAATCTTCACCCATTGTGACGATAACGTTATTTGTGGCATACACTTTTGTCATGTTTTTGACATATTCAAGAAATTGCGCAATCTAAGAAATAATAAAAGAAAAAACAAGATATACGCACCTTATTAGTTTATCTAAGCTATTGTACCATAATTCAGCTGCCATATAAGTAAAATCCCCACCCATGGTTACTAATAAATTATTGGTCATGTAATAAGAGGCTTGTCCATTAATGAAACGTTCAAGATCTTCCCACTGATAAATGATAATGAATTTTCATTAAGAAAAGCGCATGCGAATTAAAGCAATAGTGAATACTAGATGTTAATAACGTACAATGATGAAATGACACTTGATAGTCGTTTTGGACTTACCCTTTTATCAACATTATAATCAGGACTTTTTTTATCATCAATTATAGGATCGTCGCTGCATAAAATATCAAAACAGAAACCTGGTGGAGGTGAATACGTATTAAACATCACGCTGGTGAAGATTTCTGAAGCGTCTAAAATTGAGATTTTAGAGCACTTTTAATATTCACTCAAGAAGGTCGGGTAATTTACTCAAATTGTCGCTTCCTTGCCATATCATTTCAGGTGTTTTCGTACTAAATCTCAAGCTTTTATCTTGATAATCAATTCTACCTAAGAGGAGTCCATCAAAACCAAGCTGGGAAAAGATAGACGCCATTTCCCTACTGTGTCCGAAAGGATCTATCTGCCAACCAACTTTTGGACGGCCACATTTCCCAAAAGTGTCGTTTAACCTCCTGTGAAATTTATTCAGAACAAATACAAAGAAATTATTAGGCTAAAAAAAATTGAGTACCTTAAACCCCAAGTAAATTGGTCGATAATTGACTGATAGTGTGTGGTAGCTTCGTCGTTCATACTCCAACCACCACCAATAATTTCCAGTTGACCATTCAGTATGTACTTTTTAAACTGATGTTTGACTATGTCGTGTTGTTGTTTCCACCATTTCCATAAGTAGGAGGTTTCGACGTAAATAAATCTAAAATAATATTTTTCTGTTTAATTCATAAATAAATAAATTCATAAATCAATAATGGCATAATAACAATAATTAAATTTTTTCAAAACGATAGAAAACGTTATGAAGCTATAAAAGAGTATAAATGCGAAGTGATGTCTACTGGAAAGCCAACATACTGGCCGATGGACTACAATAAAATACCAAATTTGATAGATTTCTATATTGTAAAGAACATTCCTGCAAATTACATACAAATAAAAGAAGGTTGGGATATGAATTCAGACCATTCACCAATTATCTTAACATTAAGTCAAACTGTAATAGAGAAAGAAGCTTGCCCGATGTTAGTAAACAAGCACACTGACTGGAAAAGCTTTAAGATGAGTCTTGAAGAAAATATTAACCTTTCTGTACCATTAAAAAATGAGCAACAACTTGATGAAGACGTGGAGTTGTTTGTAAGAAATATACAGCAGGCAGCTTGGGAAAATACTCCTACACTTAGAAAAAGAACTGCAGGAAATAATTACCCAACAGAAATTAGACAAATAATAACCGAAAAAAGAAAACAAAGACGAAGGTGGCAACAAACAAGATCACCCCAAGATAAAACAAAGTTAAATAATCTTAGTCAACAATTGAAAAGAGAAATAAAACTGCTAAAAAATGACACTATTAACACATATCTGAAAGAACTTACCAACGATGGTTGTACAGACTATTCTCTTTGGAAAGCAACAAAGAGATTAAAAAGACCGATCCTGCAAATCCCGCCACTAAGAATGGGATATGGAAAGTGGGCACGGAGTAATCAACAAAAAGCAGAATTGTTTGGAAATCATCTAGAAAAAATCTTTCAAGACAGCGAAGAATTAGCAGAAGAATTAACAACAGAAAATTCAATACAAGAGAAAGAAAGTATACGACTCACCTCTCCAAAAGAAATAATCAATGAAATTAAAAATAATATCAATCCAAAAACATCTCCAGGGTTCGATTTAATAACTGGGGAAATACTCAGAAATCTGCCTAAGAAAGCCATAGTAAAATTAACAAACTTAATAAATGCATCCTTCAGACTGCGATATGTGCCAAGTTTGTGGAAAATCGCGGAAGTGATTATGATACCAAAACCTGGCAAGCAACCACACGAAGTGACATCATACAGTTACCAGTAATTTCAAAATTATTTGAAAAATTACTACTCAAAAGGTTGAAACCTGTTATTGAGAGACAAAAATTAATACCAACACATCAATTTGGATTCAGAAACAAGCATTCCACGATTGACCAAATCCACAGAATAACAAGTATTATTGAGAAGAGCCTCGAAGAAAAAAAAGTTTGTTCTCCAGTCTTTTTGGATGTGGCCCAGACATTTGACAAAGTTTGGCACAGAGGACTAATACACAAGTTAAACTCATATTTCCCAGAACAGTACGTAGAAATATTACATTCATATATATCCGAGAGATTCTTCAGAATAAAGCAGGAAGATGCCTATTCTAAACTGAAAGAAATTCAAGCGGGAGTGCCACAAGGAAGTGTCCTAGGTCCGGTTCTATACCTGCTATATACTTGTGACATTCCACAACCAGAAAATAACACAATAGCCACATTTGCGGATGACACTGCTATAATGGCAATTGGAAATAATAATGAAGAATCAACTGAAAAACTACAAACCGCTACTCAAGAAATACAGAAATGGACAAAAACATGGAAAATCAAGCTGAATGAAAGTAAGTCAGTGCATGTAGATTTTACAAACAAAAAAATAGAACCAATACCAGTAAACATTAATGGTCAACAAATACGCTACTCAAACCAAGCTAAGTATCTGGGCATGACCCTAGACGCAAAACTGCGATGGAAGCCTCCTGTCAAAAAGAAAAAAGAAGAGCTAAACCTACAATACAGAAAAATGTACTGGCTGATTGGTAGGAATTCCACTCTGTCTCTGCATAATAAAATTTTGTTATACAAACAAATACTTAGACCAGTTTGGACTTACGGAATTCAGCTCTGGGGCTGTACCAAGCAAAGTAATAAAACAATTATACAACGAGTCCAAAATAAAGTATTGAGAAGTATGGTAAATGCACCTTGGTACTCTAGAAACAGCGACCTCTATCGAGACCTGGAAATGGAGACTGTGGATGAAATTATCACAAGATTTGCCAGACAACATGAAGAAAGACTCCATCAGCACGTGAATGTTGAAGCCATCCAGCTCCTTGACAACACGCAACTAGTGAGAAGGCTCAAAAGACTTAAACCTTTTGAGCTAATTTGAATTAGTGTTAGAGTCAGTGAAAAGCAGAGAATGGTGCGGTAGTGTACACGTCAGGTGTAGTATACTTAGTTAAAAGACAGCTGAACATTAAGGACACTGATGAGTATACCTTAATTTAAGTTTTTTCAAATAGTAAGCTAGGTTAGAATAAAATTGCTCATTGGTCATAATTGACCAGATTGTAATACTAAGACAATAAAAAAACATAATAATAAAAAAAACGAAGGTGATTGCCTCTTTATTTGACGAAAATCTTTGTCCTCCGAGCGCAATTTTTAGATGAGGAAACAAAAAGAAGTCGCTTGGGGCTAGATCTGGTGAGTAAGGCGGATGGTCAAGCAGTTCGTGGATTTTCGCCATGGCAACCGCTGAGGTGTGAGACGGTGCGTTGTCTTGGTGAAACAGGATTTTCTTTTTCTGCAAATGTGGCCGTTTTTTCGCAAGTTCTGCCTTCAGTTTGTCAAGTAATGATGCATAGTATGCTCCTGTAATGGTTTTTCCTTTTTGAAGATAATCGATTAAAATAACTCCATGACTATCCCAAAAAACAGTCGCCATCACTTTCCCAGCCGAAAAAACAGTTTTTGCTTTTTTTGGAGTCGGTTCCCCCTTTGCAGTCTACTGTTTGGACTGTCATTTTGTTTCGGGCGTATAATGGTGTATCCAAGTTTCATCTACAGTAATTAATCGGTGCCAAAACTCGGATTTATTTTGCCTAAACTGCGCCAAAAAAGCGTTGGAAATATTCATTCGAACACGTTTTTGGTCTAACGTGAGCAAACGCGGCACCCAACGCGCGGACAGCTTTCTCATGCCTAAATGTTGATTTATTATGTGACAAACACGTTCTTTTGACATGTTCATAACCTCTGCTATCTCTCTCACTTTAATTCGGCGGTCGTCTAGCACCATTTGGTGAACTTTGGCGATGTTTTCGTCGGTAGTTGCAGTTTTCGGACGTCCCGAACGTTCATCGTCTCCCAAGCTCTTACGGCCACGTTTAAATTTAGCAGCCCAAAATTTCACTGTGGTAAATGATGGTGCAGAGTCTCCATACACACAATCCAACTCGTCTTTTATTTGCGAAGGCGTATTGCCTTTCAGAAACAAATATTTAATGACAGCTCGATGCTCGATTTTGTCCATTTTTACAAAAAAACTCACATCAAGTCACTCAAACGACTGTTACATAAAAACTGCGCGTCCAAAATGGCTGAAACTTTGGTGAGTAACTGTCAACAGATGAACAACGAAATTCAGTAGCTTTTATTTACGAGTGCTGCCATCTTCACGTTGAGGTCGGAAACTTTTCAGATCACCCTCGTATACATGTAATTTGTTTTAAATTACACCTTTCCTTGAAATCTGAATCACTGTTAGATCAAAAGTAATTTTCTTCGGGTAAAAAATCCTCATTTCATTCCATTTCACATGTTCCCGGACAGTTGCCGCAGATTAAAGTGGATTTTATCCCAGGCTTTCGACATCCGCATTGTCCCTCACAACCTGTCGCACAACTGCAACTAGGGTTCAAAATTGAGTCAGGAGCCGCAGCGTCCTTAATCCATAGGGAATCCAGTGATCCACCGTTACCTCGTATCCATCCCTACTTTTTGGGTGGCAGATGGTTGCCCAACCATTGATCAGGTTTCACCTTGTTTGCAAATTTCAAAAATGCGGCTGTCCACGTCATGTCCACGAGCTTGATAAAGTCCCAAGAACATTTGCTTACCAGCTCCTGACACATCTGGCGTCGATGAAGCATCGTAGAATACCATCGGAAATGGTTTTGAGGCTTTCATGTTTCTCAAACATTTTCACAATCTGTGTTTTACCTTTTTTATAAACAGATGAGATGGCGTCGCACCCACTAAATGCATGGATAAAACGAATACTTATTGAGTATCCAAGTTTTTGAAACTCAAATGAAAAATATGTTTTGTTTGTTTGTTTTCCTCATTCCTTTTTCGTTGAAGAGAGCTAACGGGATCTTTTAAATCTTCATCATTTTGCTTGGCGATTGCAATCCTCTGAAATATGAGAAGCGGATCAACAACTTCAATCACATTGTTAATTTAGACAGTGCTGCTCATAGAGGCCAAGGATAGTATTTGTTTGTTCGATTCCGTTTCACCTCTCCAAAAATCTTGACCAATTAACTTTGCCGTGGTGGCCTTTCCCACTTCCAACGCTTTGTGGCAATTTACATTGCAGTTGCCGACTATGCCTGTTGCAAGAGATACCAGTGAAAGAAATTTTAAAAAAGGAGGATGGCGACTTAACCACTTGGACAACGTCTTCCCATCTTCTTCATCCCTAGTTTGTCGTGATGTGCGATAGTCTACATGCTGTTCTCCTGCAATCCAGCAAAATTTTCCAATGAAGAGCAGATGGAAGTTATCAACAGGTTTATTTATCCCCTTCACGGCAGTGGGCTAATTTTCTTTCATGGTGTTCAGCTCATTTTTCAATTTTCCTTAAGTACATCTTAGGTCAACGTCTTATCTTTTATATCAGATATCAGAGATTCGAGACCTCCAAACTGTTTAGAATAATTTGGGCTAAAACAACCTGAACAAGCAAACGTGCTCTTACAGCTCTGCTAAATGCATTTTCAGTTAACATTTTGTCAACAGAGTTAGCTGCAAATACTGGGCGCAATGCTTCCTTAAGACCACTGCCTACCATTGTCTCGTCAATGCACCCTAAGAAGAACATGAGCAGGTGAAATCCACCTAGTAAGTTAGTAAAGAGTCACTTGGACATGAAACTACAATTTCTTGGGCTTTAATATAAACTGGCTGAAAGTCACGTAGCAAGTCCTCATCCCCTGCTGCTGACACTCTTGAGCTGCATACTTGAGAGACCTATAAATGGTATTATAGTCAGTTGGAGACGCACTGATTAATTGTAATGGTAATACAGCACTCTTTCTTCTTCCACTCTGGAATTCCTGAAATCCCAAGCCACCTATCAGTCATACATAAAACATCCGACAGGCTGCGAACAGGGACATCTGGGAGGAAGTGAAGATTGTTCATGTCTTTGATTGTGATATTTTTCAGTCAGTTCCTACCAACATTTTCAAAGGCCTGTAACGGAAGCACCTCTAACGTTCCTATAATTTCGTCGGAGGAGACTGATGTCACCATACTATGAAAAGTGTTCAACCCATCGATTGCGGCAATGTTGAAATCCGCGTTGTTAAAAACAAAGTGGTAGAATATACCGCATGATATGAATTATTGAGGATGGTGGAGGCTGATAACTTCAACATCTGGGCATCATAATATGAAGCACTGAACCTTAAACTTGCCAGCAGATTTACCAAGCTTTTTAAACTATATTTTCCATGAATTAAGAAGGCAAGACCTTGAAGGATCGGAGAAAGAAAAGAGCGAGGACGGACAACTTGTATGATTGCATGAAAAATGGAGAAACTGCTTTTTTCTTTGCTTATTCTTTATCCCCCCTTTTTTTTTGAAGAAGAAGTGCTTCCATAAAAGCAAGTAGTATTTCTAGAATCTTGAGCTCAGCCTCCTTGAGGAAACCATCACTTGCAGAGTAGAAGTTGGTTTCTTATGTCTGTGACTGTGTATCTTTTAATGTTATGGCAGCAGCACATCTCGATGCATACCATGACTCACTCAGAATCCTTTAAGCGACATCTCGGAAGCATATCACAGTTTTTCTGCTGCGCAGTTTAGTGATGATTACACAGTCACCATACACTTTCTTCAGCTTGTTTTTTATTGTTTAATGTGACGGCTTTTCTCCACAAATTACTCCCGTGATGTCATCGAGAGAATACTGACAGCCATCGTTTTCATCGAGAAAATCTGTTTTAAGCCCCCAGCATGTTTCCGTTGCATTTTCCGTTCTAGCGCGATTTAATTTGAGCGATATCTTTGTGAAATCTCTCATCATGTTCATCGCTTATATCACCAAGATTGTTTGGAAAAAAATTCAGCTGTGAATGAAAGAAATTGATCTTCAGGGACATATCTGCTCCCAAATCTTTGTAATTTTGCAGCAATTCACAAACCAGCTTTTTCAACTTTTGTATTCCCAAAGAAGTTTGTCACCTCAGTTTTGAAGGACTGCCAAGCAGGTGCCTCTCTTTCATCTAAGGTATTGTTGAAACTGTCATCTTTCATTAATTCCCTGACTTGAGGCCCCACAAATATTCCCTCTTTTATTTTGGCTTTACTTATTCTGGGAAATTTGTTTTTCAATAGATAAAAGAAACCTTCACCACCCAAATCTTAAAATAAAATTCTAATTAGATCTGTGTCTTAAGAATATTTAAGTGCTGCCGTATGAGTGTGCGAAGAGGTACACCAGCTAGAGCCCTGCACGGGCTGAAGCTTCCAGGCCCGCCCCGACTGCGGACAAACTTGACGGGAACCGAAAAAAATCCGGATCGACAGGCCCAAGAAACCCAAACGGCCCGGCAGAAAAGCTCGAATGGCCGAGAAGTCCAAAAGGCCCGACAGCCTAAACGATCCAAAAGGCCCGACAGGCCCTAACAATCCAACAGACCCGTATGGCTCAATAGGTCAGAGAGGTTCGACAGGCTGAGGGATCCAAACACCCCGGTAGACCCACAGGGCCGAGACGTCTAAAACGACCAACAGACTCGCATGGCTTGACAAGTCTGAGAGGTTCAAAGGCCCGATAGACCTGAGAAACCCGAAGGGCCGAGCAGTTTGAAAGGCTCGAGAAGCTCAAAACGACCGAATGAACCGACAGATCCGTATAGCCCGACAGATCCGAAGGGCCGAGAAGTCCAAAAGACCAGATGGCCCGCGAGATCAAAAAAGCCTGATAAACCTGAGAGACTCGAAGGGCCGAGAAGTCTAAAAGGGTGGACTGTCCGGCAGGCACCGGAAGCCAAAAACGCCCAAACGACCCGACAAACTGATATGACCCGACAGACTGAGAGTTCCAAACGGCGCCACAGTCCCGAAAGGTCGAGAAGTCCAAAAGACCCGACGATCCGCAAGGCGGAAAGGCCCTAGGACTCCAACAGCTCCGACAAGACCAAACGGCCCGAGAAATTTCTAAACTAAAGCCCGGCCCGACCCGAACCTTTAATCCAGACAGCGTAAAAGTCCGAGTAGAAAATTCAGCCTGTGCAGGCTTCTACTACCTGCATTTTTGGCAAATTGGCAATTAAAAAATAATTTTGAAGGGATGCTTGTAGCTTTAGCTTTAAGTTAATTTTGTAAAATTGTACTTAGTTACAAGTGGCTAGAGTTTCTGCACTAGTATATTCTATATTCGTTTATTTTACATTAGACCTCAAAAAGAAAACGGCATTATGATGCTTCAATCCGTTCAATATCAAGAACCACAGGAAAAGTCTTAAAACGTGTAACTTCCTACAACTGTAACAAAGCTAAAAATAAAAGATGCAGAACATTCTACTGATTAGAAAATCTGTGATACTTGTACACAAAATGTTGTAAAAATCCAAATAAAAGTGAATCTGCCCCTTCTAGCGAAAATAATAATTGTGTTTGTGAAGTTCGTAACAGGTCAGTTCATCGACAGCCATTTCATCGACAGAGGGCAGTATACCTCACAATAGATGGCTAATGACCGCCAATGGAGGCGCCAGTTTGACAACAAACATCCATTTTTAATTTTGTAACTTGTGGTTTCTGACCATCAAAATTCAATTGGAATATGTTACCAGCAGCAAGAACAAACAGGAACTTTTTGAGAACGGGTTCATTTATGACAAGGAAAGAACGCGAGAAGATAGAACTTAATTGAAATGTGAAGAATATTTTACTGGATCATGCCAAGGGGAGGAAGAGTTGAAGCAGCAAAGGTCATGACTATCGTCAGAGAAAAGGCATCGACTACAATTAATGACAATCCGCAGCAGATAATTGGCGAAGCTACTGGAGAAATTCCGAAATCTCTCCAAGCGGCTTTGCCATCAGTACTAGCAATTTCGAAGACTGCGCAACCAATTCGAAAGAGGGAAAATCCTGCACCGCCTGCTCTGATTTCACTTAGCAAACTGATCATCGATGGTCGTTATTCAAAGATATCTTCTGGGGAAGATTTTCTACTTTTCGACAGTGGAGCAAGTGATCCCAATCGAATCTTGAAGTCTTGTCTTCTTCTGATTATTGGTTCTGCGATGGCACCTTCAAGACAGCTCCTTCACTTTTCACGCAACTAATGACAATTCAAGCGGTTAGATTTGATGCAGTGGTGTACATTTTCTCCCAAACAAGCGAGTTCTAGAGCAGCTAAAGAACTTGAAATTTGATCTAAAACCAACAACAGTGATGACAGATTTCGAATCAGCGTTATATGGAAGCTTTGCTGAAATTCTCGATGGAATTTAACTTTGTGGTTGTTTCTTCCACTTCAGTCAATGTCTCTGGCGGTAGATTCAAAGATCTCCTGATCTACTGGCAAAGTATACTAATATTGGTGATCCAGACTCTTCTTTGAATGTTCGAAAGCTGATGTCTCTGTCATTTGTTCCTCCTCAAAATGTCATTACATCCTTTGAAGATTTTGCGAATTCGTAGTTTTACCAGCAGCATGAAGAAATTCTTCGCCCATTAATGGATTATTTTGAAGATAACTGGATCGGACGCCTTTTATTGGTTCCTCTTGAGATGTGTAACCAATATGGCTGCAATTATATCGAATGGCATAAGAAGTTTTCCTGTCTTGTTGGCTGTTACCACCCAAGCATTTGGAGTTTTATTGAGAAGTTGAAGAAGTCACAAAATATTGAAGACCTTAACATTGCTCAATTAATTGGTGAACGATATGTTCGCCTTGGACGGAAGAATTGGAGGTGCCACTAAAAGCCGGTTTTCAACAAAAAAACAATCCAGTCTCAACATCCAAAAAGCTATTAGATTCTGCTCAGAAAAACATTGTTAATATTAATTTTGAGTTTTATTTCTGATAACCAGCGTAAAACTAATGTGAGTTTTTGCAACAACATCGAATTAAATTTAATTCTTGATTAACTTTTAATTCAGCTTCTATAAACTCGCGCTAAATGTTTAACAATTCTTCTTTGAAAGTGAAGAAGAAACATTGTCTAAGCTCAATTCTGTGTGCAATGTTTTTTAATGTTGAGAGATGTAATTCACAGTTGCTAATTACCTTTTGTCTTAGAAAAGCGTCAAAAGAAATATCAGTAAAATCTAAGACATAAAAGTCAATTTTCTTCAAAAATTTGATTTGATGTTGATTGCAATTCAAGATCGTCACGAAATAAGCGACATCTAGCGTCAAAATGTTAATAGGGAGTTTTAGATTCGAGACTATTAGACGTCTCAACAGCGCAAATCATCTTTTTATTTTTAGCTTCACTTGTTACCAATGATAATGTCATCTGTCAAGTATCGAGGTTAAGTTAAGTGTCAAATTCATAACCTATTATAGCTAACTTTGATTTATTTTAATTTTGTTTTGTCAATATGACATAGGGATATGATAAAATGCAGCTTATTGGTGGAGCTGGGCAATTGTATAGTTGGACTTTTAGTCTAATTTCTCACCAACAGTGTGGCCAAATCCGTATACTTTTGAGCATTCTCATTTTGACCTAAGATTACTCAAAAACCAGCTGGTTAAAAAATCTAAAAAGTTACAGGAACACATAATCAATATTTGTGAATTCCAGCAAAATCTAACTATTTTCAGCCAACTAGAAAATTGTCTTAAAATGTTTATAAGATTTGAAATAATAAAACTACGCTATAGAACAAAGTTATTGTTACGCCACTGGAAAAAGCGTTACGTACCTTCGATCCGGATCTTTTCTAAGCTCGTCAAGTACTGAATCAAGAATGTATTGCACTCCTGCCATTTGAATCCTCGAATTACCTGTCAACCACAAACCTTGAGTATTTAAATATTTGTTTATTAATAAAACTAAAATACTATTACTTACTTCCATAGTAGTATTGATCCACAGTTTTCAACCATCCCACATCATCGTGAGTATGCGGTACTAGATGCACATTAATAAAACCTTCCTTAATTGGATGACAAGACTACAAGGCATTTATAAAATTAGTTTTTGTAAAAAACTTAAAAATTTACTCACCTCATAACCACAATTTGATTGTTCTGCTTTCTCTATTATGTTTGGCGGAACTGCTTGACATATCGTTGTAAACGTCAGAAAGTATGTAAAAATTCTTATAAGCATTTTCGAATTGGAAAATTTAAAATTTCATACAACTATTGATTTATAACAGAAAAACCTGAACCGATAAATTTTATCTGCTATTATTAGCCGTCTATTAACTTATATTGCCGAGATGAAGAAGCGCAAGGATGATTGTCCCCACTTCTTTTATTTATCACTGTTAAGAATGACCGCGGTCAACTAACTTCAAATGCCAAGCACGAAAACGATTAACGTATGTAACGAATAGCCATTAAAAAATAATTATTTCTAGGTAAAGAAAAATTGTCACGTTTATTCAATTTTGTTTCTTTAATATACATAAGTATTGCATACCGTGTAGAAAATTTAGTCTAACACAAAATGTACGTAAAATTATGAACAATTATTTTATGCAAACATCAGTTTTGTTTACTATTATCAGTGAAGTCTCTAACTTTAAATTTGACCTTTGGTAATGTACGTATTGATAATGTTATTTTGTTTTCAAACTTTTATTTTCTTGTAGTATCAAAAAAAAAATACAAATAATACCGATAACCGATGTACCGTTGACTTTCAAAACTGCAAAACCAGTAAATAATAAGAGAAATTACAATTTTTGTTGTTTTTTTCGGCTTGTGCAGTAAATTCACGTTTGATAAAAAGCGTGCCTTTTCTGGACATCCTGTATATAATAAGCATGACCAAATATCGCCCAAAGCTGCTACAAATTATGATATAGAACGATAGTGATTTTGTTTCTATGTTACTGAACCATTTCCAGCAGATGCATTTCTAAGAAGAAACAGCAATTTTATACAAAATATTGCACTATGAACGGTACTTATCCAGTAGTTGTATGTTTTCTTATAAAACTAATGGAGAAATACTGGTTTTTAGGTATAATATAGGTAGTAAAGTAATGTTTAGAACCGTTAAGATGGGTTCTAGAATTTTCTAAATTATGAAACTTTCTTTATTATTTATTGGAAAACTGGTCGTGTGAAATCTTAAAGATCAATACAATTCTTATTAATATTTTATCTTCCGAATATCTGAATTTCTTTGTAATTAAATTTTTAAGATTTTTTTAAGTGCAGCTGTGGCTATAAAAAAAGGTTTTTAGCAAAAGAAAATTAAGTAATACAAGAAATTAGATCGAATACTTAATGAAAAAATTAGATCTTGCAAATTATGTTTAATTTTTTAATTCCTTTAGTTAGTTATTGATATGGTGCTGCCCTCTTACGAATGCCATCGTTACTAGAGAGCAGATTTCTGTATTTCAAGAGTGTTTCTATAAGATAGCAATTATTTATTAATTATTACAGATAATATTTCAAGGTTTAAGCTCGGATTTAAAATGTAGACTAGTAAAGCTAGTTGAACACAGATAAATAATCTGATAAACACAATTGCAAAATCTCAAGTACCGTAAAACAAGGTGACTTTGGCCAGTGGAGTGACTAAACAATTTTACACAGTGTTCTCCAGCAGGGAAATCCATCGAGAAATAACAGAACATCAAGAAATAAGCGTGCTTTGCACAATAAACTCAGTTTTCAAGATAATGGGTGCTAAAGTTTTACAAGAAAATCCTTCTTTGTGTAATATTACCATAATAGCCTGAAATATTTAGCTGAAACTTTCTACGCTTAAAAAAAGAAAGAGATTGAGCAAGATAATTAGCTAAGAGGATGCTAGGCAAGATCTTAAACAGTAAAGCGCACTACTCAGGGAAAGAATAATTAGTTTAAACGAGACTCACACAGATCTTTCCTAAGCGGACTTGATTTCCGAAAAGACGGGCTAAAAGCTCACCGTTTTGTTTCAGTGTTGAATAAATAACGACAATAGTCTTAGGAAAAAAAATCGTCTTGTCAACGGTACAAGACTGCACATATCTGACACCGAAATAGCAAAGTTCTTCTGCGATCACTATGAAAAAATAAGCAACTTCACCCCGAGAAAAGTGAATGAAATGAAAGCAGACTGCCCATCGGAGGAAAAGATGATCTTGATGTCTTGCAGGCCCATCCAATTTCAATATAGTAAAGAAACTGCTGAGAGCACGCAAAATAAAATTGCAAGAATGGAGTCTGAAATTGCCAACCTCAACCTTTGTCCACATCAGTGATAAAACCTGTAGAGTGAATCATGAACTACTGTTTGCGATGATTGATGGAAAGATTGCTGAAACAGTCACCGGTACTACACCAAATGCAGTATGTTTAATCTGTCAGGCAAAATCAAATATGAACCATTTAGATCTGGTGCGTAATAATAAACCAGAAAACACAGATGCATTCAGGGTAGAATTGTCGCCCCTGCACGCACGACTAAGATTCATGGAATGTCTCCTCTACATTAACCATAATAAATCATTCGAAAGGTGGACGACCAATGCTAAAACAAGAAATGCCATAGAAGAGACGAAAAAAGAATTCAGAACGAATTCTTGAAGAAACTAGGACTCAAAATCGACATCGTCAAACAATGCATGGGTACCACAAACGACGGAAATACATCAAGAAAATTTTTTAATAATCCACGCGTTACAGCTGAAATAACAGGGGGAGACAAAAACTTAATTCATCGTCGGACCGCCGAACCTTTTAGCCTACTCGGCCCTTCCGGTCTATCAAGCCGTCTCGGATCTGTCAAGCCATCCGGGTTTGTTGAGTTTCCTAACCTTCCCGGCCTTTCTAGTCTATAGGGGTGTTTGGATCTCTTGTTCTCTCAGACCTCTTGGGCATATCAGTCGAGCTTTTTGTACCTCTCGGCTCTTCGAGCCTTTCTGTCGGGCCGTTCGGTCCTCTTGGCCTTATCGGGTCTTTCTCGGTTCGCGTCAAGTTTGTCCGCAGTCGGGCAGGGCCGGAGGGGCCCTAGACATTTCGGCCCGTGCAGGGCTCTAGCGAGTAGTGCCTCTTCGCACGCTCATACGGCAGTACTTAAATATTCCTAAGGCACAGTTCTAATTAGCCTGTCGGGCTTTGAGATGTTAGGCTTGGTATCCGGAGAAGCAATAAGCCAGGCCACTCGGGTCAATTGGCGAAAGACAAACGAAAAGTGTCTGGGATGAGAATTACGATTAATGACAGATGATGAGTATAGGATGTGGCAAGCGAGATGAAGTTGACCATGTCAAAGGCTAGTTTTTCACATTATATAATAGGACAGGCAAAGCAAGTAGTACGGTAGAGAAACTCTCTATGGCTCGGTGTATCTTCCTCTTAAAAATAAGTAGTACAAATGATCAGAAGGAAAAGGGGTTGGCGGGTTTATTTTTGCTATGAAGAACTGAAGACAGTGTGATGAATCGGATTTCATTAAGCATGTTTATTTATTTTAGTTGAAGTTATTAGAATAGAAGCAAAGTAGATAATGTAACATCGTATGATGGAACGTTTTCTACGACGTTATGCGTTATCCTAATTGGATCTCGCACACTCTAAATTTAAATGCCGGGCCATACAGGTCTGTCGGAATGACAAGACCTCTCGGTCCTTTTGGGTCTTTCGGGCTGTTCGGGCTTTTTGGATTTCTCGCTCCTTCGAGCTTTTCTGTCGGGCCGTTCGGGTCTCTAAATAACCAAAATGAAAGCAGACTGCCCATCGGAGGAAAAGATGATCTTGATGCTTTCCGATTTTACCGGCCCCAAAAGAAACAAAAACAGGAAAAAGCCCCGCGTCCAGAGCTCCAAAAGCATTTTGGACTGAAGTTCGGACTCCTGTTTTGGCCTTCATAAAACGTATTTGCAGGTCGCTCTATCCGTGCGAATGGTATAAGGTAGAAGTTGTACCTATCCCCAAGAAGGGCAAGGAACAAACACGCCCGCAAGCTTTCGTCTCATATTACTAACGAGCGTAATCTCCAAAGTATATGAGAAAATATTGCTACTCAGGCTGCAAGCAAGCATTGAGAGGAACACTTCAATATCAAACAGGCAGGCAGGCTGGCTTTAAAAGACATAGAGAGAGCCAGGCTAACTCATGAGATTAAGGGCAGTTTCCGCCGCAAGCAGAACACTCTGGCTATATTAATCGACTTTAGGACTGCCTTTGACGGGCTATTAAGGCAAAAACTACTTAGTAAACTACAACCTCTCAATCTCAATGAAAATATTTACAGAACTATCTCCTCCTTTCTCTCACAGAGAAAAGTATGACGAAGCCCTCTCTCAGTATAGGCAGACCAGGCAAGGACTACCTCAAGAATCTGTCATCAGCCCTGCTCTCTTTAATCTAATGATCAACGATGTTATTGCTACAGTCCAGGGTGTTCCTGGTACCCAAGTTCTACTTTATGCAGATGACAGTCATTTGGGCAATCAGCAGTAAAATAAAGGCGGTAGAGGCGACCATAACCCAGGTCTTAGCCAACTTTCATCTTGGGCTGATGAAAATAAACTAGTCGTTAACTTTTTACTATCTTTACTCTACAAGTCCAATCTTCTAAGTGAAACAAAAGCCGCTACTTTTTCAGTAAGTTGCAATGGTCAAACCAGAAGTTACCGAGTAGACCAGCCTGAACGAAATGAAGAGCCACGAAAAAAGTCTTGACGCAGGCATACACGGCGCATGTAAGACCCGTGATGTGCATGTATACGAACTGATTGCCACAGCTCCCGAGATAACTCTGGAGAAGCTAGATAGAACTCAGAACCAAGTCCTGAGATTAGTAACTGGGGGCCACAGTTCTACCCCTATTGACGCGATGAAATCGCAAACCAGTGTAGATCCACTATCGCTAAGAAGAGACCTGGCAGTAATAAGTTTAAATTAAAAGGTAAATCTCCTGGAGATAGATTACTGGAAAAACTGTAAGCCGCCTACTCAGTGGAGGAAAACGCAGAAATCTTTCTCTGTAAAAGCGTCCTAGCTCGAAGAAGCATACAATTTGGATATAAAAGAGAGAGTACCCTTCTTAAGATATGCAGTTAGGGATGTTTTGATGAGCTACATCCCTAAGGCAAGGTTGGACTTGATCGAGCCGATGAATAATAGTGAAACCTCACCATCGATGCAAAGAGTCATTGCACTGGGAACCATTTATGAAAGCTATCCAGACGGCGCAGAAGTCCACGCAGAAAACTTCCAGATCTCACAGGCAGTCAGGGCATTGGCTTCAAATTTTGATGGAGAGATAAAGGCTGCCCTCCTAGCCTTTGGATGCCTTAAATTTGAGCGTGGAAATAAAGCAGTTTTTCTCATTGATTCTCAGAAAGCTATTCTGGCTCTCAAGTCTGCTGAAGATAACTGTTCAACGTTGAATGTCCGTTGCAGTCAGTAACTGATGTCAGAGTTGATAGGATCTGAGTGGACTATCTGCCTATAGTCGATCCCCAGTTACTGTGGAATTAAGAGAAGCGAGGAAACAGATAGACTAGCGAAAGAGGGCTCTGAGAAGCAGCAACTCCAAGTACCCTTGGAATTCATCACAACTAAAAGATTGCTAAGAGGTCCTTTCTGTTGGAACCAGTGGCCGCCTGTCTCATTACCTCCCCAGAGACGTGATCGTGGTCTCTTGTAAACTGCACGCAGGGCACGACTACTTGCGATCCACCTCTATCGCATAGGCGTCGTCGACGCTCTTTTATGCGTGCTGTGTGGTGGACAGGAGGATATGACTGATGCCCACCTCAACGATTGTGAAACGCTTGCCCAATTGCGACTGCTAGAACGGCAAAATCCAACGAAACATTACATTAACTAATCAATAGATTTCGTCAAAACTTCGCTTTTTTTTCTGATATGGATGAACAAGTTTGGTTTCTTAGAACTGATTTTGAAATACGTAGAGTTTAAAGATTTCGTAAACGTATAAATGTAAGTAAATTGGGTGTTACGTGTATACAATATTTATCTTGAAAATGAATTGTTCAGATTACATTTACAAAAACCATCGTATCACAAATATTGTATCATTTTTAGTTATTAATAGTACGTTATCACTTATCAAGAATTATTGAAATACAGTCATTGTACTTTTATTGTGATTTTCTAGAATTTTATATAAATCTTTATCACTGTAGTTTTTCTCCTAAATTTGTCTTGTCACTTGTATCATGCTAAAGTTTGATGTGTGAACCGAATCAAGAAATCATCAATAAGAAAAACTAAAACCTAAAAAGACAGGCCAGGGTTTAAAAACTCTCCAACAAAGTGAAAAAAAATAAATCCAGCCTGAACACCTGAAAAAATATAAAATTAACAGGCAGCACAGATTCAGACGGAAGTGGTCTGCTGCACAAAATGGTCTGAAAGTAACAAATATCGCGAACAACGATGGAGAAGTTCATGAAGTGGCCTCTCCGCCACCCAACCAACCTTCCATCGACGAAATTATTTAACAGGCCGACTTACTCGCATCCGTATAAGGTTACTGACGTAATATCTCCCCAAGTAATCAACGGACGGACTAACCAAATCGAACACCGAGGAGTTGATGACTTGGTGTACTACGCACTCCTCATACCTGGTGACCTAACGCTCATAAAACTGCCGGAAGGCACGAAACAAAGCAAAATTCCTTTTCAGAACATGTTCTCCCATTCTAAACACAGCTTCCTTACAAAAGGGACGGTCTACAACCGGAAGTGATGAACTAACAATCTTTTTTTGGGGCCTTGTCAGAGAAGAGGGTTTGGCACCACTAGGTGACTTTTAGGGCCTGACAGATTTTCTAATACTGGCTGCTCTAGATGATGACGGTGAGGGATTACCATCACCTCGGGGTTTCTTAAAGAAAGAGTGGACCGTCATCGATCACCTCACGATCATGACTACTTTCGGACGAGAAGTGTGAGCAGGAATTGGAATCAGCCGTGATCGGGAGCGAAAAGCTTGATGGGACCGTAGACTTACCGATGACAAAAGTTCCCCCTAGGTTGACGACTGTAGTAGAGATAGTGACTCCTTGGATGACAGTTTCAACACCAAAGCTCTCGCAAAGACCTTGTGGACTTGACAACCCTTCTTTTCCTTACGCTATTACCCTTCTCACTGCCGATACTCCCCGAAACAACCTGATGTACGTCTTCCAGTTGAGAAGAGGTCTCTTGGATGATGACATCGAGGTTGCCTTCTTGGAAGGACTTAACACGGACTCCTCTGAACTAGAAAGTCCATGCTCTAAAAGATCTATTAGGAAATCTCGTCTCGGAATCTCTGTCACTTTGGACAAAGTGATAAAACCGTTGGTAGTGTTCCAGGACTCGGACTTAAAATTTGCCTTGGAGTCGTCGAGTAAACATCTGCCAAGATTGTTTCCGTACGACAGGTTTCGTCAAAGGATCCCGAAGAAAAACTTAACTGGTTATAGTTTGAAAAAGAGACATCTAAACAATCTAGTTGAGGCTCGCTGAGAACAGGAACACTCTTCTCTAGTATCTGCAGGATTGGGTTATTAAGAACGCAGAACTCTGTAATCACCCCTTGATACCTCTGCTTCGTGAGTCTTTCCTTGATCTCTTTGTGCAACCCTACTCTCACGGTAAATTCGTCAGTGTCAACGTCTCTCCTTTTTGTTTACCTTTCAAAGGGAGAAATAAGAACATCCTTTTTTAGCAGTTAAGAGAAATTGTTCATACTTTCTTTGGAAAAACACGCTTTGAATAACAATCACCAAACCGGTAAGAGGTTGGATCAGGAGCAATAAAGCAGATTTCATGCTTCGGTTTTGTCAAAATCTTAATCTACATTCTATGCCTAACCTTCATCAAAAGCAAATACATAAATCTCACCTGAAAATGTCTTATGCAGATTTTATGTGAATTCTATTTCTACAGGAACAAATCGTCTTGGTTCTGTTTTGAAACTTTCAAAATATTGAATAATGTCCACCGAGCAGAATGACGTCTAGTTCACGTGATTTATTGGTTATCACATTCGCATTTAAGACGACGTTTAAAAACGTCATATCAGAATGTAAAAGGACGTTATTATTAAAGTAGACGTCATACTAAAAAATAGAACTTTTGATAGCCAAAGAATACAAGAAGGACGTCTTAATGACGTCAGTTATTCGGATTTGTTATCGGCCAAGAAAATGAATGTTCAATTAATCAAATGAATTCGACATGACTTTGCTTGCTCTGTTCCGCTCTAGACGTATAGAATTCACAGTTTTATGTAATTCTGTCTTCTAAAAGTGAAGGAAAAGATTTTCATTTTTTGTAATTTACAGCCATGTACTTGCATATGGTTTTCAGGGAGCTCAAGCATAAAAATATTTAGGAATAATTTAATTTATTAGAACTGATCGGTATGAAGCTAAAGACACAACTTTGAGGTCACTTAAGACGTACCAATCAACAATAGAGAAAAAGTTTGCGCGCCTGTATCACAAGTAAATAGTTTTAAGATTAGTGTTGACTAATGGCAACCAACCTTTCAATCATCTGGTTGTCAAGTGCATATGGCCCCTGTACCAGTAGCGTTTATTTCATTCTTCATTCTTGACGTTTTGGAGTAAATCTGGTCACCCTATGCTGATACTGCGTCTGTGTAAACAACAAAAGAAAAGTCATCAATTCGCTTTAGTTTTTGATTGTAAACGGTCTCCCATGTTCTGTGTGCTAAAGTGTTTCACGTAATTTAAAGACTTTTAAAAAGAAGTGCCATCTCTTGCCCGCCCTTGTGGACGCCCATGCAAACAACGAGTTTGTAAGATTTCATAAAATTCGATTTTACTCGAAAACGATTTTACGAAAAAAAAGCAACAGTAAGTTTCTTTGCTAAATTGAATGTAGATTTCGAAACTATCAAAATAAATTTATTTTTCAGTGGCGTAACATATCTTGTTTGCTGGAATGTGTGACCGCCCCTCTTTAGATTTCCGACTATGGTAATGTCAATTGTGAAATATTACAGGAAGGTAGATGTTCTGTGGTAATAGACATGTACAAAATTAAAAAAAAAACAAACATTTTCACCTTGCATTTTGAAAACTAAACGTTTTTGGATATAAGTTGTAACGTTCACTTTTTGTTTCCGTTACATCCAGTCGAGTTAATCTGTGCTGTCGGTGTGATCTTGTATTTTTTGTAGTTTTTCTTGTTGAAGAGGCCTTTTTGGTACTTGTTATTTTTTAGGAGCCTCTTTATCTTGAAATCAATTAGGCTTGACGAACTTTTTCATTTTAATTTGTTATAGCAAGCAGGACAAAGGGTATAATTCTTCCAACATTAAATTTATTTTTATTATTGCAGTATTTTGAACTATCACAACTTTTGCTTGTATCTACCCACTGCGTTTAACCGGCCTAAGACCAAAAGCGTCTTAGTTAAATTAACTTCATTATCTTGGAACGCAAGGTTGCGTTACAAAAATGGCACCCAACGTGAAATGTTAGGTTATACATACAATAATCATAAGGTTGTTGAAATTGGTCGAATTTTAAGTTCAGGGAGTTATAGGTTGTTTCGACTTTTGAAGATGTTTCGTGTTATAGCTTTAGGGAGATCATAGCTTCTTTGTGGATCGATCCGGAGATGGAGTTTGAGAGTTGTTGTTACGTACGGAAAGTAGGTATAGCACTTGACAGTTTCAGCGAAGACGATTTAAGGTTCACGGATCATCAAATAAGGCTGAGATATTAAGGACTGCTTGCTGAGTGCGGCGTACTCAACGATCGACTCGACCAGATTCTCGAAGAGAGTCTGGCCTTTGGCGAGACTTGGTCAGATTTGTTTGATGTCGCTTCTATTTGCAGCCATTGTAGCGTGTCATCGGGGTCCATTGACGAGGTTAGTCGTACGGAGACGATCTTGGTAGATAGATGTTCACCCGTCGCCCAAGGAAATCGTTAATTTGAGTCCTGTCCCACCACCAAAGGCTACGAGTGAGAAACTTTTCTTCACTTTCTGTGAGTCTTCAGAAAATTTGAGGTCAGAAGTTTTCCTGATCGATCTTTCAAACCCCGATGAGTCTTCTAATGAAGCAATTCAAGTATCACCCTGCAGTTCTGCAGTACCCAGAAAGTTTTGTCTCACTGACCCTTATTGTGATGTTTACAGTGACTTGAAAATTTCATCTCAGTCAAAAAA
>VTPC01004061.1:0-11047 GCA_011009095.1 Ignelater luminosus
CCATTTAGAAAATTATAAATATAAGGTTCTATTGATCTCTTACACACAGAGCTAATTTTTTAAAATTTGTTATTATTTCTGTTCTGTTCTGTGCGCACCTATATAAACCAAGACCAAATCAGTATCTGACCTTGGTATCTCTAAGGGTCAGTAGACTTGCAAAAGATCCAGAAAAATCTGATATTTTGTAAGGATCTGAGCGACCGGGGAAATTTAGGATTTTACAAAGATCGAAAGCTTGTGAAAACCTAAAAGTCTATAGAAATAAGGATTTGTAGAAACGTGAACCCTTCATGAACAAAGAACATGAAAGAATTTAGAAATGTACAAGGACTCCGGAAATATGTGATGCTGCCAAAATTAGTAAATCTACAGGAACATAAGAATAGGCAAAAAGGGCTTTGTGCAAAGACAAAAATATATAAAGTGATTTATTTGATAACCTTCAGAAAGAGTATTAAATATCAAGACCAAGTTTTATTGAACTTTCAAAATAAGAATATATCTGCAAGCAAAATGGCCATTCTAAGCAACTACAAAAGTATCAACAGTCAACAATAATAAAGAAATCGTGACAGTCGGTAGGAAATCAGAGCAATCAGTGAGAAATCAAGAATCGTTATTGAAACAACCACAAGGCAGTCGCAGAGACCAGGCTCCTTTTCAATAGTCATGTACAAATTCTAACTAGTGGTTTACCATTTGCATAATGGTTTTTCATTTGCTCGTTTATGCAAATACGTTTTTTTAACCCGAATAAAGATCAGTCATTGACTAATCTATCCCATCGTAACTTTCCATCTCAACTATTTGTGCGCCCCAAGGCTTATTATATTTAAGTGCCTCCAATTATTTTTTACAGTTTTCTTTATTTGTTATACGAAAAAATGACTAGACCGCGTTTGTGGAGGCCCCCAAGAATCTTGGCGCCCAGACCTTAGGGGCCTTCCCATTTTCTAGAAGTTCTGAGTATTTAAGATCAAATCCAGTTTTAGTGGGGGCCTGAAACTGACAGTTTCACTAGTTTTGTAGTGTACCTAACATTTGCAATTGCAATTGCTCTACAAATCTCTGTTAACTATCAGTAAGTATAGCTTTTTACAATTTTAAACTTATTAAAAATCATTTAAAAAGTACCATCCGATCTATAGAGCAACAAGTAGCCGAAATTACAAATTACAACTTTTTGAAAGGAAGCAAGGTGGTAGAAATCTATTAAAATCTAGGGTAACGGAAAACATTTTGCACAAAGAAGGTCAGAAGCCTAACGCCAGCCCTGATTTTATTCTATATTCTAATTGATCTAGTTATTCTTATTTTGTGCTTTTGTGGTTTTTGCATAATAGGAATTTAAGACATTATTTTTGAAAACAGTGGTCAGAATAATATTTCGGGACTTTTAGTACAAGAGCCACTGACAGAAAAAGAAGACCTGAATTCTAACTTTCTGGCGTTGTTACACATAGACGCAGAAAGGTATCTAGGTACTTTGGTGAAAATTCCAACGAGCTAGGTGTGGGCATGCGCTCGTAGTGGAAATTATGAAAAAGTCTAGTTTTTTCACAAATCCTATCTGGCGTTTATAAGTTTTCGTAAAGTGGCGAAAACAGGAAAAACCGTAAACAGAAAATGTCACTTATCGTACCCAATCCTAACCACTTGAAATTTGAGTCATTTTATCAGTTGTTTTATCCAAATTCCTAAAATCAAAACGCCAAAAAGACCAGTGTGGTCTTTGTTGCTTTAATTAGCATTTTATGCGAAAAAGTTCACTTTTTTCACATTTTATCCAGATTTTTAAAAAATTCTCGGAACACCAGAAAGGTACGCCCCTCCTTATGGCCAAGGATGCCCCTTCAGGGCAATATGGATTTACGGCAATCTGGGGGATGAAATTTTGCAAATGAATGAATTATCCCACTATGTATAGTAAGGAAAGTATATGTAATTACTTGTCCGTACTTACTACACACGCTTGGTGACGTGTGTTCAAAGATCGACTGGGCCAATAGTAGTTGCTGAAACGTCAAAATTAATTTCATATGATCTTGGAAGATCATACTTCATAAAGACCACAAAAATTTCATGAATCATAACAACTCTGAATGTCTTAATGTAAATGAGCAAAAATTATAAAATTAAATGCTTGGAAACTCCGAGATTGTTTATTCTCATCGGGCAATATAATTTCTTTAAAAGCTATTATAGAATTCCTATCACAACAAATTAGAATAAACGAATGTTTAGTAGAAAAATGAGGTTTACTATTTAGCAGAAATAATTAAGAATAAAAATATTGTGTAATTCGAAAGTAACTGAAAAAATGCTTTAAAAAGACTAATTGAACAGCGGGTTAAAGAAAGAATTAATGGATGGTAACAAGCAAACAAAAACTGAGAGTACGTTTTAAAAAACTATCTAAGGCAATATGCAGCCAAAGAAATCAATATCGGTGTATTGCTGAGTGGAACGGCCTGTATGAGGAGGGTAGCCTGCAATTCCCAACGACTTGTCGAGGTAGTGGCGGAGGCATTGTGATGGGGATTATCATTTCTTACAAAAATATTAAAACAAGAAAAACGGAAAATCAGAAGGTCAAGACAATTATAATAAAAAATGGTTATTATTATTTTTCAGAACCAAATCACCTACTGAATCGCTATTGGAAAGGTTGCCTTGGTTCTTCAAACTAAGACCTTTATCTGGGTTGTATACTGACTCTTACTGACATAGTAAACTTGAGAGATTTCAAAATGAATGGATCAATGTCTTTCCGTATAATTACAGATTTTACTAAAGCAGGAATACGAGGAACGTTAGGATTACCAGTAACTTACCGATAGGTTATAACCAGAATAGATACCGCAATACTATTGAAGTTGATAAAATTAGAGAAAGAAGAGAAAATTTGAATACACGTTCTTTGTCAATATTTTGCAATAGTACTGAAAAGCCATTTTCATCTGGTACTGGTATTTTAAAACCCGAACATGTAAAAGAATCGGTGAAAGTCAAGCTATCGTATGCGTCAGTGTGTCTACAATTTGAGACTCTCCATTAGGATCTTCGAAACGATAAGAGATAGAAGGTCAGTTAAACTGTTAAGAAGTTGTCTATTTTGGAGATTAATTTATTGCTATTTCTGCTTCTCGAGGATAAATATAAAAATAGTAAACATAGCATCACCATGATTTAATATGAAAAACATGTTTTTACGATTATTTTTTGTTTCACTGCAGTTTTAATTGGTTTAAATGGTTATTCTTTTGTTTTCAAACGTGAATTGAATAAAAAAAAACTTTCCTTTTCTTACAGGAATGTTGTTTACTGTTTTTTAAATTCTTATAGTATATCTTTGTAGGACATTTAAGTTAGTGACACCTTAAAATCGCAAATCGTTTGACATTTTCTATTATTAATATTATTATCCTTGTTAACATAAATAATAATATGAAATAATGATAGTAATCTGAAAAGTTAAATTATTATCATTTTGTAGAATTAGGTCACCACACACAAATTATAGAATGCATTAATAGCTTTAGGAATGTTCATATAATAATTTATTTGTATAAGATCGTCTGATCTATTGAATTTATAATCCAAGCAGTAGTTTCCAACACATAATAAAATACTTCGTTGTTTTATTTATTTATCTTTGTTTCTCACGAGGGAATTTCCGCAAAACGTCAATAATATTCTTTTATTCAATGTAAATTTTTATTTAGCGTTATAATACCAAAAAACTGACTGATGTGAAAAGATACGGACGAACGGTGTCATGCGTGAAAATTAAATAAGGTTCTTTCAGCTGTTCATCCGCATTAGGCATAAAAACGTTTGTCCTTGTTAATAAACTTATTGTGTTATCCTTCGGTCTTTACGATTTTAAATGTTTATACAAACTTCGGCGTTTTTAAATCAAGTGCAGTGTTTATATCATCTTGCCTTCAAAAACGCTTAAGGATACGAGTAGAAATAAAAACTGAAAATTCAAGTTAGACTTGGTTAACCATAAAGAACTACAAGAAGTTGCATAAACCTTTTGTTTATACTTTTGTTGATAGCAGTGAACCCCACTCAATTGAAAGTGTCATTCTGATAAGTGGTTATTACAAGATATGATTAGCTTTAAAAAGCAAGCCGCTTTTGATTCGGCGTTTATTTATTATGATTTATTAGGCAACACTAACAACGAGACAAAATAGAGGATTATCCACATTTGTCTGGCATGAATTAAAGACGTTGACTTTTCAGAAGTTAAAGCTAAATTGATGTTGGATTTTTGAAGAACGTAAGGTTTTTCCTTAAGGTCAAGCTGTCAAATGCTTTTCAAAGATTATCACCGAGATGAGGTTTTTCCTCTTTCGTGGTTTAAAAACGATTTATTGAATTTACAAACTGATTAAATGTTTAATTGGTTATAAACTTATAACATATTGTGTGATGCATTATGTACAGTTAATTTGTTGTGAAACATCTTGAAAAAAGTGAAAATCCCGAAACGTTTTTTAATTTCCAAGAAAAATACCTACAGCAACCCTGGATGTTGATGTAATGCTCTAATGAGCAACTTGTTGTATTTCACTCTTGAATTCATGGTTAATGAGCAAATAAAATCTAAAACAACCAATATTTCGATGTTTTTAAGGTGAACAAGTCTGCAATCGAAGGAGAGCATCACCGTTTGTAACAACAGAAAAGTGTTCTTAGAAAAAATTGTGCATGGAACAGCATCCTATAACAGTTTAACCAGTGGCGTAGTGATAAGTCCTGAAGACTCCTCAATGGGACGATTAATTATCAAAAACCATTGAACTAGCTTAACTAAACGTGTGTGCATGTATCGTAACACGACCGCTACCAGTAGCGTACATACATTTGGAAGGATGTATAATGTATTAAACTACTAAAACAATATAAAATTTCCAGGGGACGCCTATGGGATGTGTATAATTCTTACTTGTGACTAACTTTTCAAGTGAAGCAGATCCTTTCCTTATGTAAACTAAATTTGTCCCAGAAACACATGACAAAACTCGAATCAACAATACGTTATGCAGGCCATACGTTTTGAACAATCATATTCCTGCTAGTTGTAAGAAATCGGTATTAAAAGAAGGTATAGAATCTCCACTATTTATCTAACCTCCAATAGCCTTGACTTTATTCAATTATTCCTTGTGAAATTCCAAAATGGTGAACTTTAGTCTTTTTTTAATTTATTAAGAGTGCAACAGTAAAATTCTGAAATGAAATTTTCCAACAAAAATCGATAATATCTGATCAAGATAGTCTATTCTCCAAGAGATTCTGCTAGGTTAGGTTTAAATAAGCAATTTTTCTGAGCTCAGAAATTGCAGTGTGAGTTACATAATCGGTTTCGGATTTTTTGTAATTCATGTTCAAGGCTTCAAACGCTATTAATAGAAACCACTTTACCACGCTACTTTTAATTGTTTTGAAACGGCCGAGTTTATCCGATTCTTTAGAAATTTAACAATCAGGTTGGCCGTTTTTGCCATACAGTCAAGAACTATTTTGTTGCTGATACTTTAATGTATCAAATGAAAGAAAGATATTTTGCAAAAGATCGCTACCGTCACCAACTGCAGTGAGTGGTCAAGATTCGGCTTTTCGTAATATCGTAACGGAAAAACAGTCAAAGAGCTCGGCACTCGCTCGTATGTTGAGTTATTAACCATCATTCACAATAAAAAAAACTACCATCTTGATACGATGTTTTGTTTCGGAAATATGCAGGAAAAACACATCTCTCCCTAAATGTCGGGGTGGGAGTGAAAAAACACAAAAGGATCGAACTGTACTTACACCAATCTTGTTTAGAGGCTCCCACCTGATGCATATTTGAATTTCGTTGCAGTCGATGAATGTTTGGCATTTTTCGCCATTTTCCCAGATTGACCAGAATACATGATCGTCTTTTGTTTTTCACCGGAAAACTCTTGTGTGGGAAACACGTTCGACGGTCTCCTATTTACAAATCCGCAAACGCGACTCGCTTACCTCTTTTTGTTATCGAGAAAGAATTTTTTACAATTGAATTGTAAATTAAATTGTAATTAATTTTTGCTTTAGGTTATTAATCAACATAATATTTAGCAAAAGTTCCAATAAACACCTACGCCCTACCTCTTACAATAAGCATTTGAAACACCCCGTACAATCTTAAATGATTTACTGCGGAGATTCGGCTTTAATAAGAAATCTTATTAGTATTCCCATTTAGGGGAACATCTAGTAAACGTCGTGGAGTGTTTAGAAATAAACAAAAACATCAATAAATTAACTTCTCAACTTTTTTTAAATGTAATTTACGAGATAAAAGAAACAATCTGGGTATTCATTATTGCGAGTCTTTGAAAATGAAAAATACATGGATGATTTTGGTCAATAAACTTATTCATCCCTTGTTGTCATGATAGATATACGTCAGTTTTAGAATGCTACATCAAAGAATGATTAATTATACGTAGAGATTCTACAGAAAACGATTAAAGAGAAAATAGACTGTTTGTCTGAATGACAGCACATTAACTTAATTGACGTGGGTCAAGTAAAATATGAACCATCTTTTGCACAGGCACTTTTAAAGATATTTATCAAATAAACAAGTTTGTTATTGTTATTATAATTATTACTAAAACACTACAAGAGCAATAATAGAAATACCAAAATGTGACAGCTGGCAAAACTTGTTTTTCTCTTCTACCATTTTTGTTACGCATTTTATGATTTTTATAAAAGAAATGAATAGGTACCGAAACAATATTTTTCAACCGTTGATAGAAGTCGCTAATATAGGGGGTGGTCTAGACGCTTAAATGTAAATTCAAAACCCAAAATAAGTCGAAAATTCTATACAGGGTGTACAAACTGATAGGGTAAATTCCTAATGACTGCGCAAGTATTTTTGCCTTCCGGATGTTCTAAATTACTTATCCAATTATAAGGGGTGTCCCACTGAAGACGAATTCTTCATAACATGAAAATATGAATTACAGACTTTTTTGTAAAATGAAACATCTGCATTTTTAAATATAAGATTAGAAAAACCCAAAATATTCAAATTATCTTTCAAGAAACTTGAAATCTTTTTATCTACGACTCTTCAATAATATAGTCGTTATACGTCTAACCATAGGAATATAATCATACTCATAAAACACTAATGCATTATGGATTTTATTCACTAGCGGTGTTTTGTTGGTTGCCTATTTATAGATATAAAAAAATAGAAATTGTTATAATCTTTATTGTTAGAAAAAAATTTGGACATCGTCTTCAGAGGATCCTTGTATTCCAAGTGTAAAACTCTGTTTATTTTGATTGACTTCTACATATTCAAGAATTTGGACATCGCCTCCCTCAGCGGAGTCCACCTCCAGATCTTCCTCAGAAGTGTTAGAATCGTAGTTAAAACGTCGTATTCGACTCGCACATAATGGGCATTATGTGCTCGTTGAATAATATACTATTAAAATGAGAGCTGGACCTATGCTAATCCTTGCTTTCTTAAAAATCCGAATTAGCCCGCAGACCATAAGTACAAAATATTTTTTCGGAAAAAGTGGGCGGCCGGTGAGAGCGACGCGGGGACGAGAACGGGAGTTTGTGTTTGCGAGGCGAGCAAATTGTGAGTTTGGCTGCCTAATGGAGAGTTTGGAGTAACTCAAATTTGGTGTGCTCGCATCTCGATGACTTTTCTGGGTAAAGACGGACGCGCGGTTTTGCGGTTGGGAATATTCAAGAAATATAAAAGAAAAGGCGGGAAGTAAGCGACAGAGTGGGAAAGAAGTATGGAAGGTACAAGCTAGTGATGCTGTTGCTTTGTGGTTGGTCTCGCTTGGGTAGTATTGAGACGTTTGTGATCTTGTGACGGCCGCCTTTGGCGGCCGCTGATGGGGCTTCACCCTCGTTCGGGCCGCCTTCCGCGGCCCCACTTCCACTTTTACTTCCTTGGTGCTAGAGCTTTACTCCCTTTGTGCTGCCTCCGGCGGCACCATTTAGAGCTTTGCTCCATTCGGGTCGTCTTCGGCGCCCCGTCTAGAAAACACTAGAAAATGCAGAGGTCAACTTTAAAATTAATAACGTTGTTATTTATTAGACGATAGAGCTGAAATTTGCACAGTGTATAGGAAAAACCCCATTCTAACAGGATATCTTAAAACCGAGCGAATAACTTTCTCGTACGCTCACCAGTGGCGTGCAACTTTATTCGAATTTAGCAGCTATTTCGAAACACCCTGTGTATACGGATGAAGATATCGGCAAGCAAGAAGTTATTTTCTACTCTACTAACAATGGTCTTTTCGACGCCGTAATAAGATTTTGTGTTGATGCACTTCCCTTGAATTTTTCCCGTTTAACCCAATCTAAAATAATAGATAAGCAGAGGTCTCTTGCCAGAGCGTTCCCGCCGCTACAGCATTGCTGTTACGACAACAGTCTCCGCTACCTTTCTGCCCTAGAACGACGTTAATCGCCCTGTTAGGAAGGGCGTTAGTGGCAGTCGAAGTCGGGGTACATGCGTCACTTTTCGGCTCGTCCCGGGCAAGCCGTAGAAGATATGGCAAAACTAATTATTCCATAAGCATCAACAAACGGGCACGATCCGCATCTTAAAATTGGATCCATCAAGTGTGGGGGGCGGGCCAAATTATCCCCCCTTAAAAATCAGGATTTCCCTACATTTAAGTTTGACGCAGGTGGTGAATGTAGCACAACTCAACGCATCGATTGGTACCCGAATTGCGATTAATTACCTATAAATAAGCGCTCCAGGTGGGGTTAAAGAGGTTCCCCCCCCCCCCCCCCCACCAGCTCCAGACTCAGGTTTTTAGAATTCCTGAGATTTTTTAATTGAAACGTGTGTAATGGCTGAAACCTACACCGACGGTATGAAACTTATCTTCCGATCTTCTTTTGTTTCGATACGGAGTTCCATTTTGCACTACTTTTGATTTGTCGCTTTTTTGACCCGAAAGATGGCGTTTTTCGGGGTACAAACCCTAATACGTAATTGAAGACAATCAATGGGGCTATCCACTGATGCAAACCATTTCGATTAAGTACCACAAATAAGGGCGCTATAAAATGTCAAAGATACATCATGTCGAATTTTTTTAAATAACTACCCGGGAACAGTTGAGGATATGTTTAACGGAGTCCATATGAAAGCCCATACTCTAGCCTACACTACGAAGAAAGCCCCAAGTCCATACAACCCTTCGTTTCCGAAGTACAGTACAAAACGTTCCGTTTTTGGTTTTCCGGGGGTGAGAAGAGAAAAACAAACACGAATTGGATCGTTTTTGCGCAAGGATGCTTAGAAGGGTCGGTTTTATATGGGACTCCAATAGGAAATTGGGGTAATTTAGAGCATTTTCGTGAAATTGGGAATTTATGATCAAGCTGGACCTGTACGGCGCCCGTGTTTACTTTCCGAGCGGCAATTGTTTCTGCTCAGAGGGTGCCCCAGGACACTCTACCTATGAGTGCCGAGTTTGCTTCTCTTAGCTCTTCTGGTTCTCGCTCTATGAATTTTTTTCGTTAGAAATGGAAATCCCCCTAGCGCCGCCCCTGGTAGAGGTAGAACTTGTTTTTAGTAATTGCCGTACGCAGCACCGCTATGGTAAACATAGTCCCAAAACAAGTCTCGATATCTCATAAAAACTCAAATCCTGCCCCCCCTCCCCAACGCCTGTGTAGCCGACCTCCAGTTCGGTTAGCTCAAAACAATGGGGGGGACATCCCAAAAACAGCGCCCCCATCCGAACTCCTCAATTCCGGGCACTAAGGACTAGGCGGTTTTTCGACGTTTGCTCCCCCACCCTTTTACCGGGGAGGGGGGTGACGGTGCAAAGGGAGATGATATACTAAAAAACCATCGAAATCGGCCTGGTGGTTTTCGAGATCCAGAAAACGAGTATGCCGAAAAAACGCCATTTTTGGCACTTTGACCCGCTCGTTCTCGGTTCCTATAGGGTGATTAATGAAAAGCTCTTAAATGCATAATACCACTCTATCGATCGCACCCGGGCCAGATCGAATCCAAGCAATGATCGCGGTCTTGTATATTATGCTTATGGTCTGTGATTGTCTATCATAAAAAAATCTCTATCACAATTGAAGGGGTGGATGGATAAAGGTGCTATGTGACATTTTTGAATTGTGATGTTAGCCTCTTTATTCACACTATTTACGCAAGAATTGTGTTACATAGCACCTTTATGTACTTCATATCTTATACCGGAATTAGCTTGACTGACTAGAAAAGGTATACCATAGGTTACTAAAACACATCATACCATCTTTATTCACACTGAAATCTCAAAAAACGGGAAAATGTCACATAGCACCTTTATCCATCCGCCCCTTCAATTTTGCTGTACCTTAAAGAAAGAAAATTGCTTTAGCTTTACGTTATTTGCTTTTATTTGTAACTATAAGTACACAGTGTTTTCTATAAAATAGATGAGACGAGCCAATATTTCTCTAGTTTTCAAGCTTACATATCTTCAAATGAGAAGATTTCGTCTATTATCAGATAGCAATATAATAAATTTTAAACTTCCAATCTACACAAAGGCAGTGATCTTCAACTGTTATTTTTTAATTACGTCTTATCATTGTTCATTTATATTTCCGCAAGCGCTTTCATTCTTCATTCTCCGCTTGTGCACGAAATACTTGCGTCTGACAATGAGCGTCCTATAGACATATTGGTTTACTAAATTATTGCTGAAAGGTAATTTTATAAGATAAAATTAAATAATTAATTGTATATTGCCTTCATTATATAAATATCAGAATAATAGATGGAGTTTTCAGTTCTTTGGGTGCTTGTTGACAAATGGAAATTATTTTTTACACTGAGAAAAATAGATTGTTTGAGTCAACACTTTTACCACAAAATGTAATAATCAACAAAGGAAACTTTTACATAAAAAGAAATCTTATCTTGAATCGTAATTGCATGTCTGTTGAGATTAATTAACTGAGATAGTTTTTACGTCAACATACA
>VTPC01004061.1:14047-41603 GCA_011009095.1 Ignelater luminosus
TTGCACTACAATGGTTTTACAACAACCGTAAATCTCCTTAACTTTCAATTTTTACTCTGAAGGCGAGAATACAAAGAACACTTTCCTTTTTCTAACCAGAGGCGGCTTCAGTATTTAATATTTCGGTTCTTCATTTTTTGTCTTCTTTTAGCCTCACTTATCACCTATTAAAAGGATACCCTTTATTTCAAAATCACCCTGTATATTATAACTGTCATATGGTAACCAATTGACTAAGAAAACAAGGTATTTGAAATGTTTCTCGGGATTGAAAGGTCAAGGTTGAAATTTAACCGCATGCTGTGATTCGATACAGTTAAAAGCTAATCGTTTTCCTGTAATTTTTTTAACCCGCAAAGTAAGTATTTAGAGGAAATAATATTAATTATGAACATTCATCTGTAAATTACTTGCTTGAAAAATAAATCTTAATCCTTCTAGAAGGTTATATCATTTAATGATAACTAATAGCGGTTTATACGAAATACATTTAAAACAGAGAATCTTACTTTGCTGCAGCCTAGTGAGGTATTAGTTCAAGTTAATCGGCTATTGTTATATTACTTGTGCACTTTGAATTGTTTATTGAATTTAAAATATGTGCAGTCTGTTGTGAATTTAATGCTAATTGGATTGATCTTTTAATTGCTTGTTGTACATTATATGTCTATTCTCATTTAATTTGTAGTAAACTGTATACGATTAGCTCTTTCCGTTTTTGTTAGTATGTTTTTATTAATTTATTATTTTACTTTGTCCAGGAAACTTATAATAAGAGATACAAATAATTACAAAATTAACTGTTTATTTAAAAACAAATGTGTCATAATAGGTTAATTATATCATTTTTTCAATTATAAATATATCTCAGGTTATTCACACGTGTGGGGAAGATTACTTGGCAAATGGAAAACTTTGTTAATATTGATTTTTCCACAAAAAGTAACTCTTTGGAAAAAAATTTGTTTGCACCTAAATGACGAGCTATTACTCTCAGCATTGCTTCATCATATACAGAGTATGCAAAACTAACCAAAACATCTTTTTAATTGCTGCAGGAAAAATGATAGGGTGGATTCTTGATGACTAGACAAGTATTTTTTTCGTCTTGGTTACGGAGTTATCGGTCTTCAAAGTTGCGTACAGACGCTTTTAACGTTGAACTGCATCGTCAATACCGAAAAGTTTTATTAAGAAAAGTTGTAGGAAAATGCCTTCCGGCATAGCTGAGATACCTAACGTCGAAAGGAAAAAACACTTGAAATTTGACTTTGCTACAAAGTACGCCCTGCCTAATCAAAAGTAGTTTTGAAACATACAGAAGACATTCTTTGATTCTTGTACAGCTTTTCTTAATAAATTTATTTATATTTTTGCAAATAACAACAATGTAGCTAAAAGTATTTGCACGTAACTTTAAACACCAATAACTCAGTAGATTAACCTAGCAGAAATATTTGTCTAGTCATCAAGAATTTGCATTATCATTTTTCGGTAGAATTCCATAAAATCCCGTGTTTAAGAATATGACTGGTTAGTTTTTGCATACCCTGTATACGATGAAGCGATTCTGACGGTACAGTTTGTCATTTGGGTAAAAACAAAATTTTTTTGAAAAAGTGACTTCTTATCCTAAAATCGATATTAAGAAGTTTTCCATTTGTCAAGCAATCTTTCACGCACGCTGCTATAGACATTTTGTGAAAGTGAAATTATGAATAACAGAGTATTGAGTTTTGTCGTTACACAAACTGTATATTATAGTTCGAAAGGTAAGTAATGAAAGAATATATGTTATCTTACATGGAAGATCTCTATCATCGATTAGGCCTAAATCGACACTTAAGTTTCAATAACAAGTGAACAAGGATGTAGTATATTGGAGTCATACAATTGTTCTTCAAATACTTAGTTCTCAAAAAAAATAAGATTGTCGAGATTAAAGGCTAGAACATGTTTTGATCTATGGTCCCTACTCAAAAGGGTGCTTTCTTAGTTGATTTTGGAAAGCAAATATCATATGCGCGTTGTATACTTCATGAACGAAGAAATTTTTGACATACGGTATATACAGGGTTAGCCAAAGGTCTGGAAACAGTCTTATTGTAGCAATACCGATAGAATTAGCGGAATAATCCCGTGGGGGATATATTAGACTATCTTATCTACATTCTGACAGGAAACAAAATAATCTAATTATCCAGTTCCGCGTAATTGATACCAACTTTTAATTTTTAAATGGCACCCTAGTATTTCGATGACATTTTCTAAATCTGCATAAAATTCTATATACGACAGTGAAGAAAAAAATTAAATAAAATAATTCGCTTCGCTATAATAAATTACTAAAGTTTGCAGTTTTAGTGTATTTCAGGTATTTGTGCTCCGCCTACAGTTAAAAACAGTTAAAACAAAAAAAATATCAAGGAATAACTATACCGAGTGACCAAAGCTATATGTGCGGACTTCTTATTCTTTTTATTTATAAACAAATTATAATGAAATCCGGAAAATACGTTATAGTCAATAACTGGGATCTTTTGAGATGTTAAATCCGTCAACTTTGCTTTGCTCCACCGATAGTGATATCATCTTTTTTATTTTAAATGGGACACCCTATATATTTTTACATGTTTGGATTCTAAATATATTTCTGAACCCAATACGCTAGCTTTCATTTGTTTTTTTTTCATTCTCTTGTTTCAGGTAATGCGATTTCTAAGTTTTCCATTTGTTGACAATTATGTTTGAGACTTTTTTCCAAATAAAAGCCAAACAAAAGTACCTACAAGGGTATCAGTAAAATTTGTGTGTAAAATTCTTCATCTAATGGCCTACTTGTCTCACTGAGGTACTATTTGAGAAGAAATGAGGGTATCAGCTTTTAAAAATTTAGACCATCCTCACGTACCTACAAAGCAAAAATTTGAATTTAGATTGTCCTACAGTTACTTAATTAATTCCAAGCAACGTGGGCAACATTCCAGCCTTCTAGATCAAGACACAAAACATTGGATTTTTAGTAACCACGGAAATAAAAACTAACTAAAAGTAGTGTATGTACAGTGTGTCCAAGATAAAGATACCCAGCATGGGGATCTTGAAAACGGTAAGAGATACAGCATCGGTTAAATGGGATGAAAGCTGGCTATTTATAGGACCTTTTTGTTGACGTTTCCAAAATCTAGATATCTTGGATAGTTTCAGAGATATTTTAAAAAAGTAGATTTCTCGATTTTAGTTATTATTATTTTCTTTCCTTTATTTAAAGAGATATCGGCAAACTAAAACCACTTTTCCATTGCCACTTTTTGTTCTCTGTTAAAGTACGCTAACAAAATTCCTGTACAATGTTTCGGTTTCAAGTAACCATCATCAACCTCATTTTTTTAAATAGGCGAAAAAACAATTGAAAATTGTTTTGGATAGCTCTTGTTGTCACGATTCTAATGATTCTAAGTTTTCGATGACGTGACAGCCAGAAGCTATATTTTATCTCATTTCTATAATTCCAATCCATTTTAAATGTTTAGGGTTTTTTTACATGCACTGTTATACCTCAAACTTATTTATGTTGGTGTCACTTTTTCTAGTTACACATTTCTCACTAGAGAATCTTATATCAAACGAATATCATATGTCAAAATAGGGTTAAAATGCAGTAAATTCGTTTTTATGTGCAAATCAGTTTGATTAGAATGTCGCATTCAGGAGACGAACATGCTCCGTAGCAGCTCCGGAGCGGTTGGTAAAACGTCTACTGAATGCAGCGCTACCTCAGTGATACTTTGGGAGCAGCTACGTAGCGGTCGCCATGTTTTTAGGAGCGCTTTTTACATCCGCTACTTTGCTACATTCTCAACGTGATCACTGCTTGCTTCTGGTTAACAAAAAATAAATTTTCAATTAAAGAAATGGATCACGATTATTCTTTATTAAATAATAACGATGTATTAACGATAACTTTACCAAAAAGTATGTTTCTGGAAGAAGTTTTACAAAACTTTTATTTCTAATATTTATAATGTATTAAAAATATTAAAATATCAAAAATTATTATTAAATATTATTCTTAAATGTGTTAAAGTAAATTATTTTTTATTTGCTCATTCTTAACAGGTATAGCAATTTTAATTTTTAAAGCGGAAATTAAAAAATAACACATAAATTATACCCATACATTTTTTTTTCAAAAAGAGATTTAAAAAACAGAAAATAAATGTAGATGTTGATATTATATTCAATTAAAATAATAGATTTCAGGATCAATTAGAAAGCAGAAATATTACTATTAGTACAAAGCAATGCGTTTGCAAAATCAAAAAGTAAAAATCATTTTTCAACATTAGATATTAAAAACTGTTAACAGCCCCGAGAAGTATATTTACCAGTGGCGGCTCGTGAGTTTCGAAACAGGTGAAGCGTTTTGCATTGAAATCTTAGAAATTAACAAAAATTTAACAAGATAAAAGTTGCTTGTCTCATCCCAAAATCAGTAAAATACCTACAACAATGAAAAATTTAACCTTTCGTAGACGAGATCTATTCTTCGATCTTTCAAGGCAGCAAACTTGTTGATGACATCATCATAAAATGGTTGAGTCCTTTTTCAATGGATATTCTTCCTAAATGTGAAAGTCTTTCCTAGACCATTGAATTGCGCAAGTATGATTTGATTCTTTTCAAGCGCGAGAAATTTCTTTCTACTGACGAACTTGTTGATGGTATGGTAAGAATCAGACAAAATAATTTATGAGCTTGTTTAAATATTTGTTTATTCTCGTGCAACAAAAGCATTATACTTCCTGGAGGTTCTTGCTTTTATATTGCTGATCAGAATATATAAAGTCTAATTCGTTTTTCAGTCTTTGCATGTCCGTAGTACTAAATGAACTGGAATATGTTTGTTTCAAATTATGAAGTTTTTCCGTTGGAAATAATTTAGAATATTCATCAAACTTAGAAACGTCAGCAAGAGAAATGAATAACAATTTATTCATGTCTTGAAATCTAGTGTCTATTTGCATCAAAATGGTATCTAAGATTTCATAAAATAGCAGCTTATAACTTTCGAATATTTGTTCGTCAGACAAAGCACCTCCAACTTGCCTTCTTTGATTAATATGTGTGTTTATCAAAGCTTCATTAAATATTGTCTTACATTCAGTGTCATTTCTTTTTAACTGAAATTTTGCTTGGATAATCTTAAATGACGTAAAAACTGAAAACACCGTCAAAGCAACTAAAAAAAGCAACGTATAACCGATGCGATCCACCGTATCTGAAAGCTGTATACTTATAGTGAATCGCTGTTCGTTTTCTTTAAAAACGTTTCTGGCTCGGCCAATTTCGGCGGTGTTTGTACTGCATACGACAGCGCAGGAAGTCTGTTGTCATGGCAACGCGTCTTTCTTGTTGAAACGTTCGCCTAGAATTTTCATATCGCTTCAACTCAATGTTAAACTTAGTGCAAGTGTCTTTATGCTTTGCGTTCGTGTCCATAACAGGGTCAGGTAAAACGTCTGTGATTTGTGTTTTGAATATCTCATGCTAATTGCATTGCTCTCTTGACCAATTTTATTCAAGATTTTACTATTTTACACTAAGAAACGAAATTACTTAAGTAATTAAATATTAGAAATTATTGAAAGAAAAAAATAGGTGAATCGGCGCTTCACTTGCTTCACCCCAATAGCCGTCACTGATATTTATCAAGATATTTATTAGTGTTTTTAACTTATATTAAATCTTGAATAATTATTTCTTAATTGCTACTGATGTACAATCTACTTCCCAGTTGTTTGCATGGACAAAAGACAAATTATTAAAGAAAAAAAGAACACACATCGATAGCTATACAGCCTACAAACCAGCAGGAAACCCAACAACAAATAACGCGGGAAAAATAAAGCAAATGTTATTGGTGAATACTTTAAACTTCTTTTCCTTCATTTAAAGTTACTCCAAGGTTATACTTGGTTCAACTCCCGATTCAGTAGACGTATAACGAATGTAGCAGAATCCGCTACCGCTCCATCTGAGCGGCTCCGTAGCTATTTCGTCCAATGGTCACATTCAGGAGACGAACATGCTCCGTAGTAGCTCCGGAGCAATTGGTAAAACGTCTACTGAATACAGCGAATGAATATTGAAGATAATGAACACAGAAAATAAATTTTTATTCCAAATAATAAACAAACAACAAAAAATAACTCTACGAAATGCAAACATTTACCTTTTCTGAATAGCAATCTAACCTCTGATTTTAAATAAAAACAAATAACAATATTGTCAACATTTCTCAATGAAAGATTCTAGTGTTTAGAAGGTTTTGTTACCAACACAACAAAGATTTAACAGGAATTAGAGAAATGAGATAAACTATATGAAGTCAAGAAAAAATTGAAGAACATCGAATTATAACAGATATTCAGACATCAAACTCCTATTAACAACCTTTCTTCGTACAACCAATAATAGAGAGTTTGAGCACACTTTACGATAACATTATTTTGCAATAACTACGCATGCTCAGAACATTATCGTAACGCTAAAAGGTCTCTTCGTTTGCTTGCTCAATTTGCTTCAAACAGAGGCAGTCGAGCATTGTCACGTGACTAAGAAGGGCAGGTTTGGGCACTTTACTCCATTTTAAGCAAACGAACAACTTTTTTAAAAACGGCAAAATAATCGGCTGTTTCTAACCTAAAAACGAGCTCCTATTATGTTAAACTTTTTTAGATTTTAAAAGTACCTAAGTTATTATATTGTAAAATATAGAAAGACAGTGGTTAAAAGGTCTAACTATAGAAGAAATTGTGCTAGATAATGAAATATACCAAAAATTAGATACTTCTTCTTTTATTTCCGTATGTTACTTAGCAGATCCATCTAAAATGTAATAATTATCTTGAACATCTCGTAAAATTCCATCTATCATCACCACTTCAGCAACCTTTCACAGTTACCAACAGCTACTGTCACATAATAGCGGTTACTATACGTGGTTATGTTTCCAGCGATATATTTATGGTCATGTTTTACTGCTACAATGCTTTGCTGCTCAACTTGCTCCACCTTGAGAGATCGAGCAACTTTTCTTTGCTCGACGTGATCTAGAGTTAATTGCTTGACGCAAACGAACAAATTTCGAGCAGTTGATCTGACGCAAACGAACCCCTAATATGTTGCTCAAATTGCTATAATGTGATTAGAGCAAGCAAACGAACAGACATAAAGTTTATCGGAGCCCGCTGTTTCCTTGCAAATAAGGGAGCGAATACCGCATACGCGGTAATTCGGTTTGTAAGGTTGGTAAGTTGTGGCGTGTACTTCGAGCATGTACATTTTGACGATATTTTCACTGTTACTAATTTATTAATAATAAAGGAATAAATTGAAAACGTGTTTTTTTTTAAATATCCACATTCACTTAGATCGTCAGGCTATGTTAGGTTGCATTAACGTTGGTTTATTGTTTGCTTGCTCAAACTCTTTAAATGTTCTATGCCCGCTAAATTTTACCGTATTTGGTCACGTGACTTTATCGTTAACGGGATGTTTAACGTGAATTTGCTCAAACCCTCTAATAAAAGTTCCAGCATCAATGTTCCTTACTTTTTATTCACGCTGTATATTAATTTTTCATTTATGTACCTCACAAAACGATTACAAAAAGTCCATTATTCACTCGGTACGTGACCTATGCGCCGATTGGTCGAATTGCATGCTTGTTATTTGACGAAAACATTACTTCTCAACTGTTTAAGATAAAATGTCTGATAATGACACCTCACATGTCAAAAGCCTGACCTTAAAAACACAGAATTATATCGTACTGAAAATCAAGCATACAATTCGACCAATCAGCACGTCGTCGGTCGGTCGATCACGTACTGAGTAATAATGAACTTATAATCGCCTCATTAATTACGTTCGTGCCAGGATTAGTTTTGACGAACAAGTAGTTTCTTTTTTCTTACAATATTTCTGGACCTGAGTAATAAAAGGGCCAATTTCTGTTTTTGCCGTTTTTGAGATTTAACCAACACTAAAATGCCCTAGTTCAATACTATCGACACAAAAAAGGCCAATCTCCTATTGTTAAAGGTTTATGATATATCATTTTGAGTTTATACGCACTTACAATGGAGTTATACCTGTTTTTAAAACTTGCACCACTAATATCTCATAACAGTGAAAATGGACATTGGCTCTTTTATTACTCATGTCCAGATTTATTTTTATCTTTTTCATAAATTCAGGTGTTAGATGACGAACAATATTTTACGGTCGCCGCCGCTTGGGCTATAAGAAGATCGTACTGCGTTATTGCACCATGTCATCAGGTGCAATGTAATAATACTTATTTATGTTAGAAGGGAAAAAAGACACTCTTCCAGAGCTTCATGTATGAAGAATTTATTAAAAATCTAAATAAAAGTTATTCTACATTAAGAATTTATTTTACCAAGTAATTGTAAGATAGGTTTGGTATCCATGATATCCAAAACGTATCTATAAGAAAAAAATCAAATAAAAGTTGAACAACACGGAGGAAAAATTACTTTGTTTCCCGCTCAGATACAATTGTCAACTTTCGGCCACAAAATGAGGGTCGAAAAGCCTACTTTCTAATAAGGTCGACGAAAGAACTATTTGTATTGTTTTAACATATTATGCCAAACATTTTTACTTTCGGCATTTACTATCTATTGGATTATGTGATACGATTGTTTATGAAAAGATGTATTTTTTTACTTAAAGTATAGGTAATTATTTTAGTGGCAATGTTTTGTTTCCAGCATGTTTAGAATACTCACAGGAGATTGGATCAATACCAACTATTCAAATATTAGGTGGCGAAGATGTTGGGCAGGGTGAATTTCCACATATGGTAAGTAACAGTATAGATAAATAAGTAATCTCTTGATATAGATGTAGTATGAATGATGACTTTGTTATTAGAACGTTTGTTTTTTTGTAACTGTTCAAGAATTCTAATCTTTTTCCAATGACAACAAATAAAATTCATGAATCTCAAAATCACTGAAACTCAATCTGTGTCTTTTCCTTTTAAATCACGTTACTAATTATAGGTAGGTAGACTGTATTGTCCAATTCAGAGTAAGATTTTTTACTTAATCAACGATTTTAAAGTTGAATGTGGTAACAAAATTAAATGAACCTGATGATGCTTCCACAAAGCTAAAACGTTTGTTAGTAAGATCCCAGTGTTGAAGCACAATTACACATTCTAGTAGTGTCTAATAGGTGTTAAATCACCCTGTAAATCTAAACAATAAACTTACTAAAATTTGGATGTGTCTTAAAGAAGACTAAAAAAAATGTATTTCCAAGAATACCTACTTCTAGAATATGCAAACGAATGCTAAACTAGACCAAGACAGATAAAACAAAGGTACTTATTAAATATGTATATCACATAAATGTCTCTAATATGGATATCAATGCGCTCTTCAAATCTGAACAAGAAAAAGTTTCGTCAAGTAGATCTTTGTTCAACGTTTCACATTAATCAGAAATTCCTATGAGTAGTAACACGTCCGCGTAATTTTCAATTTGTCAATCTTTTTAGATACTTGCAGAATAGAAGTAAGGTTATGATCATTGGTCATTCACTGTAGAAAAAATCATTGTATTATTCTAAGAAAAGAATTCTTAGAACGAAGATACGCCTATATTACGCAAGCGATATTTCTTTTCAAATAATCTTTCCATCCACTTTAATAGTATTTGATTACCTCTTCTCAAAAAGAATATACCAGAGCGCCATATTCTTTCAACGAGTACGACGCTCCTAATGCTGTAGATCAGTGCTTTGTTGACCAAGACGAAAATTATTGTTTGTAAAAAGTGGATAGAATGAAAATATGACTATTTTGGATTCAAGAAGTACTTTAGATCCACATTTATTTTAATTAACTAATTATAAATTTCAGAAAGTAGACAAGATGCGATGGCCACTATAACTATTCATTGTCAGTAAAATCATGTAATAGTTTTTGGTATTACTTGTTAGTTCTTTGCCTATCGATCTTTGTTTCCGAGCTTGGTTTTGGCCACCATTCCCTTAAACGTTCTCAAGGATTTGCAACCAATGCGAATGTTGATCTCGTGAGAGTTGATGATGGTTGTTACGTGCTATAGTTCAAGTACATCATCTATGCTTGTTTTAACCCTTGAAAACAATTGAGCAAAATAAAAGTTTACAAAAAATATTTTTCTTATTCTACAAAAAGTTTCCGAACAATTTTTTTCATATTTTCAAATAACGAAGATATAACCACTTGATCAAATTCGATTTCTGCCCATAACTCAAAGACAAAAGAAGATATTTAAATTCTGATTGCTCCAATTTACTAAGCAAAACAAAAGTAGATCAAAAACATGTCTTTAGTTTCATTCTAGCTCTCCTACTCTCCTGTACAGTAGATGCCTATGCTGTTCCTTGGCAGCTTTTCCACGCAGTGTTGATATACATATCGGTGTGATCTCTAAACTAGCCCTACTGATCGGTTGCTCTGCTAGTGCTATATATGAGGTTTCCTCGTACAATGATTATTGCAATATAACTCGATGGAGGCGTGCATCAGACAGTTTCGACGTTATTTAATTTTTTCTTTACAATGTTGTTAAATACAGCGAACCACCCTGGTATAATTGATAGACGTTTGGTTTTAAAAAGCTTGCAGTGATAAACTTTGACCTCTAACCTTTACAAATGATTATTAGAATTTTAATTACATTTTATACAGAGTAATCAAAAAACCGTGGAATAAGAGGGTATTAAAATATATACGGTGTCCCAATTAAGAAAGATTAAGTAAAATCATGTTTCTCAGGGTGGCTCGTTATATTTGACGATGTTTTACAAGTAAAAATTAGATAACGCCGAAACGGTTTGATTTAGGCCACGGATAATAAACTAATACGGTCACCGCATGCAAGCTCCAACCAATCTCAATCCCAATCCCAATACAAAACATCACTGCAGACCATGTTTTATCTCATTTACGAGAATTCTTGCTCTGGCGCATTAACGATCCCATTTAATATCTCGCTTCTGATTTTAAATGTAACTTTCTTAACAATTATTTATTTCTAAATAGTAACCTGGAAATTAGTTTCAAACATTAAAGATCTCATTTATGTTTTATTTCTGATGTATACTATTATAAAGATTGTGATTTAGTGCCTGTCAGTAATGTAAGAGGATTGATTAAATATCCTGATTTATCGGTTAGGATTACGGCTTAAAACATTATCTTGTTCAGTATTTTGCAGTAAAGACAATACTTATAAATAAAAATATAGTAGGAATGTAATTGTCTCTTATAACAGTTTGGGATATTCCTACAAATAACGACAAATACGTATCATCTTTGCACATTTCTAGAGCATCTAGTGTAAGTCTCATTCTATTCAAATCCGTATCATAAAAAGTATTGCTGTTTAGGAAAAGGTAAAAATGTATTACTTAAAGAAGGTAGTGTGAATCATCAAGATCGATGCGAATGCATGTCGCCATAGGCGTATCACAAATAAAACAAGACAGAAGAGCAAATTGCAAACACATGTGCGAACAGATAAACGTCAATACAATGCGTAGCACACACTGATTTGCAAAATGAACTCGACAAAACAGTTTTGTGTTTCTGCGTCGATGACTCATTCTGCCTTCTCTAAGTAATAACATTTTTAGATATCGATGACGTCACAGTTCTATTGGTGTTGGAAGATGAAAGTTGAAAATTAATTTAAAACCCAAAAGTTTTTCAATAAGTTACAACCTTAAATTATGCATTTGTTATCTTTTTCAGGCTGCTTTAGGATACGAAAAAGACGATGAACTTCTTTGGCAATGTGGTGGGACCTTAATTAGTAATAAATTTGTTTTAACAGCAGCACATTGTGTAGTGCGAACTGGGTAAGTGAAAACTTAACATAGATAATATTATATTCTTTATTTTACTATTATTTTTTAGTGTTACTCTCTCAAAAATACGATTAGGTATTATCAAGCTTGATGATGTTACCGATAGTATTCAAGAGTTTGGAGTACTTAACACAACAACACACAAACAGTACAACCGAAAAACTAAAAAAAACGACATTGCTTTAATAGAATTAGACAATGAAGCAGCTATCACTGACACTGTACATCCAGCATGTTTATATCAAAACGAAGATGATCCCAACAGACTTTTAGTAACAGGGTGGGGATATACCACTTCAAATGGTAGGTCACGTTTACAAACTATCCGGGAATATCATTAATAATGATCGAAGTTACAAGTGAAAATTGATATCAAAGAAGTTATTTCCATGCTCTTCTAAATTCCAATGACAGCTGCGGGATATTCCAATTGAAAAAAAATGAGAAAGATAATGTTGCATTTTGCGATTACCCTGTATATAATAAAGCCGTCCACATGAAACTTGAACGACACTTTTTAAAAAGCGAAGCTTAATGTTTATTTAGACAAACGTGATGTATTAGGATCTGCTTTTGTTAGTTTTGAAGTTTGGGAAAACTTTATAGGAAACAATTAAATAATGCCGACTATTATCTAATACTACTTTTCATTTAAAAACAATGTAAGGTTGGAGTATCACTCTTTTATCGAACACCCTGTATGATTGAGAATAATTCTAGAACGTAGAGATAATTGTTGTGCACAATTTTCTTTGGTAAAATCTTTTGATATTTATACAAATAATGATGCCATACTTTGTCCACATTCTTGTTCTCTTGGCAAGTATACGCTCCAGTGCTCCAGCCAGAGGTTTTTGCTAGCCTGCTATCTGTAGGGGTTGCATAAATCAGCATATACCCTTACAGCTCGGCGATATTGATGAAGGTAACATCCCCACTTTCTCGAATTTCAAAGATTTTTGTACCATAATTTTAGACTACTTGAAGACTAATTCCAACCGCCATCTTTCAGAAATTCAGATTTTAAGTGAGCTCAAGCCACTAGCACCTCCACCATATAAACATACATACAGAGCACGTCTGTAACTTGGAATAAATTCAGTAAATCAAAGACAAATTGTTTTTTGAAAAATGCTCGTACACGTTGATTAGTATTTTCAGTTTCAGTCTTTTTTTATTAAAATAATATTTATACAGTATGTTCCAAATTTGGGATATGACATTATAGATCATTTTTTAAATAGCAACCTAGGTTTTTTAGCGATTATTATCAAGTAACTACCAACTCCCAAATTTCAAATTTTTATTTTGTGCCATTTACCAGATATGATTAAGTGTTATTTTCACAACAAATGTCAAAAGGTGTTTATTTTTTGAAAACAAATGTGAAAAAGTGCGTTGATTAGAAAGTAGAGATAAAAATTCAAAATTTTAACATTTTGAGCACTTATTGAAGAAAAACTATTAAGGTGAATTAGATGTCTTTTACTTTTCAAATAAAACATTTTTGTTTAATATCTCGTAAATGGCACAGAATGAAAATTTGAGATTTGGTAGTTGATAGTTACTTGATAATAGTCGCTAAAAAACCTAGGTTGCTGTTTAAAAAAATTATCGATAACGTCATATCTCAAATTTGGGACATATTGTATAAATATTTTTTTAATAAAAAAAAGACTGCGACTGAAAATATTAATCAACGTGTCCAAGCGTTTTACAAAAAAAAAGAAGTTTGTCTTTGATTTACTGAATTTATTCCAAGTTACAGACTCGCTCTGTATAAAATCAATTTAATAAGTACACCACATATTTGGACTAATTAAAGACTCTTCAATGGAACATAAACTATTTTTTAAATGCAAATTGACGCAAAATTAAATGTTGACAAAACACTCTGTTATAAGTTTGCATCAATTGAAGACTACCGGATGGAGAATAAGTCATTCCTGAAATCAACCTTTGAAGTGAAAAAATGCAAAACTACCGACCTACATTCCCCCCATGCAAAATGGTGCAAAATTAAATGTCGACAAAATGTAGACAAAAACAATTATAATTTTGAACCAATCAAACACCATACTTGAAACATTTTATCATATCATCTGCCGTAATATTATAATTTTATTTTATTTCTCAAATATTTGATGGAGTAGTTTTCAAATCTCGTGACACGCGAAATGCACAAAAGGCGGAGCTTACTGCACAAGAAAGGAAAAGAAAATTGTAAAACTCATGCCTTTCCAAAAACCTTCGGCCTTACGTTAGCGGATATTTTAGGTTAGGTTCAGTTTTGTTTTAAAGGAGAATAAAATTGTTTAAAATTATCGATAGCATCAACGAATGGCGAAGACTTTGGAGCACTAACAAACAAAAAGCAAACAACTTGACAACTCAACGCACCAACACCTTAAACAAGAATAACGCCACCGATGAATAACGCATTAAATGATTAGCAACGTTTTTAGCTTGAACTGTAAGGCCGTCCGGCTAAGATTTGTTTTCTGCGCATCGAAGGTCGCGTGTCACGAGATTTGGAAACTACTCTACCATTGGTTGTTACTATGGAAGTGATATCCTCTCTAGGCAAGTAAGTTTCATTTATTTGCCTTCAGGCAGTAATAGCCTACTCACCAGGAAGGCAGTAGAGAAACAGTTATAATGAAATTTTCTATTAAATAGGAGTCGGTAGTAGAAGTATTAATGTACCTTACGTAATTTGCCCTTTCTTGCATGGTTGCAGACTTCTCTATGGTCAATCTGTAAACTTCCATGCACAACAAGGTAAATCTCACTTACCTCCTTTATAATGTAATATATTTACTATAACACTGTATAAAAAGAAATAAAAAGTTTTCAAGGTATAAACATAAACATTATAATACAGGATGTCCATTTCATACTTTAAAAAGAAACTAAAACGTGAATTCCTGATTCCTATCCAAAAGAGCAAAATGATAAAATCATAACAGTAGCAAAGGAAATATCACCACCATACCAGCCATCTCGTTTCGGAATTTTCTCAACAGTACGATTGATGGGTTTTATACATACATATATGAGATTTCTGATTGCTTTGTTTTTAAAGGCTTAGTATTGTTAGACTATTATAACTAACTACAAATACATATATTGTTTGTGTTGTAGGTAAGTCAAGTAACACTCTCCAAAAAGCAGAATTGCATGCTGTAGCTCTAGCAGAATGTAGTGAGGTTTATGTATCTAGAATGCAAGAACCAATAGTAGCTACTCAAATCTGTGCTGTCTCTGATAATGGAACAAAGGATACTTGTCAGGTAGGTTAAGTGAAAAACTCAGGTGCAAAATAAACAGGCCACTAAATATTTTCTATTTGGTTTTGCTATTGATTGGTTTTTTTAATTTAAAAGTTAAACTCTAAAAATAAGGTAGTAGGCTATAGCAAAATACAGCATTGGTATACAAACAAAAAGAAACTGCATATGGTAACTCTTCTGAACAGTACATTATGTTAAAGAAAGTTCTTTTAGGAAAATAAACTTATGTACAACATTTCCACTTAATTAGAAGTCAGTATTTTATATTATCTATATTTCTAACAATGGCCTACATATGTATAAATTATTTTCTTAAATAAATGTTCTTCACCTTTATATACTCGAAGCTGGTTTTCTTATACCCCTATTGTCGCCTTACTTTCAAAACCTCCCAAGTCATTTTTATAAAATTGTTCAGGAAACGCAAAAAAACGTTTTAATTGCATAATGTTGCATAAGGTTTTACCCTTTGCCGATAGATGTTATTTCTGACCATGGAATCTTATTAGGGTTTGTCCAGAGACGCAATGATATTTTTTAGATTTATTTGTATCAAAAGTTCATAACAGCCTAAATTTGGACTTAGGAGGTTTTGAAAGTAAAGCGATGCTATGCAGTATTTGCTATACTCTAGTGGTACCTACTATCTCTTATTGTAAAGCATCAAAAGTTAGATTTATAAATGCAAAATCAAATGCAAAGAATAGAAAAATATTATGACATTAGATTTATTTGTATCAAAAGGTCATAATAGCCTAAATTCGGATTAGGAGGTTTTGAAAGTAAGGCGACTCTATGCAGTATTTGCTATACTCTAGTGGTACCTACTATCTCTTATTGTAAAGCATCAAAAGTTAGATTTATAAATCCAAAATCAAATGCAAAGAATAGAAAAATATTATGACATCTACTGATCTACCTCTGGTTGTATAGTGTTTTTCAAGTCATTATTAGTTAGTGAGATGTTAATTTTAAAATCTAGTGGTCTGATTGGGAAAATTCTGAATCAACATCTGAATTCTATTACTTCTTGGTTAATGAAGTTCTTAACTTGACAACACGGTTAAGTACATGCTATGCAACCAATATTAATGCATATACAAAGTATTCATAAATGTTTCTGGGTCCAGTTGGCTATGGGATCTAATTTTGATGTGCCGGCTTGTTGATTTATTTCAACAACTAATACGTATTTGTTTTTTGTCATTTGTCAATTGCAAGTGTCATTGTCCTGCATTTAGCAATTTAGTTAATCTTGTGCTAAAATTTGTTGTATTGTTCCACATTTTTTCTTTCTCATTGCACTTATTGTATGAAAGTCTTTTTCAAGACTAAAGTTGTAGGTTTATTAACTACTAATTTTAACTTATTAATTCTAAAAAAAAACATAAGATTAGGCAACCATCGTAACAATGATGCAATGTGTGTAACATGACAAACATTCTAGTATAATCCTGTTTTTCAAAAGGCGGCAAATGCAGCCGCAAGCATGATTTCACAGCCCACTGGACCCAGAAACATTTATGAACACTTTGTAGAAAATACTCACCTTTGATCATGGAGTATAATATGTACGCTACCCTTTTATTTGGTGCATGAAAATGGTATTTGAGCCAATTCTCAAATTAAGGTAAATAATATTTCAGCAGCTTCAAAACAGTTGGACCATTTATAGAAACATATTTTTTGCAATTTAAATATTTAACTGATGATTTGGCTAATTAAAAAACACATTTTTATAATTTAATTTTTGTGTATCTTTGCTTAAAGGGGGATTCTGGAGGGCCGCTACAAGTACTGAAAGTTCCTATAACTAATATTTACAGCCTAGTAGGAATTACATCATATGGAATGGGCTGTGGAGGAATTACGCCTGCAATTTACACTAGGGTATACAGTTACTTAGATTGGATAGAAGAAATAGTATGGCGCCAAAATCGTTTATCATAGTACCTTCTGGTCTCTATCAATATATTATTTAATGAAGTTATTTCCATATCAGGAATTAAAAATTGCTTAGGACGCATCACAATATATAGATATGTTTTCATTATTTTGCTTCAAAAGATTCAGCAACACTTATGATTTAAAGTAAAATGTCAGCATAAAGAAATTTATTTTGCCTGTTACTGCAATTCCATTTCAACTTTAGTATGAAAATAATTCTTAAGTTCTTTAACATACTGTATAATTGTGGTGTGTATAATCATCAAAAAGATTGTTTCATTCATCATTTCAATTTTCAGTATGTGTATCATTTTTTATTATGTTCTATGTAATATGTGAATATTTTTATTGATTACACGATGTGTGGATTCATACCTTTTTACAATAGGAAATTACCTATAGTAATAAAAGTCTCAAAAATAGTTGTTAAGGACATGTACCTTGCCAAAATTTTAATAAATTAAGGCTGTGCAAATTTTTAATCTTGTTTAGTGTTTTTTAGTAACTCTTTTAGAAGAGAAAATTTTAAACTACTTTATCACAGTGCAATCATGAAGATATTGAAATAAGAAAAAAAACCTGTTAATTTATCTATAGAAGAGGACATTAGAATACACAGTTAACTGAATCATGTTCACCCCAACCTCAACCTTAAACATAAGAAAGCAGTAAATACACTATTATAATTGCAAAACTGGCTTTACCTTCCTGTTCAATCAACCCCACTGCTAGCAAAAACTGAATTTCAACTCCAAATGGCAATCCCTCACTTGCAATTACATAATGTGAATTATAGTGGGCCCAGGCGTGATCCACGTGAATGGGCGAGGAAGATAATATTCACGTAAATGAGCGTGAACATTAGCCAAAAAAATAGGTTATGAATCATGATACATCACAAATAAAATAATGCTTAAAATTCTACATATGTCCAGTACATTAGACATGGGGAAAAATTGTAAAGCAAAGAAATAAAAGATACTAAAGAAAGCTACAAAGATCATTTCACCCATAGCACCTACTTTTGTAATCCATGGTACACAGGTATCCTGTGAGTCATGGGAATCTCGTGACCCAAGGGAATTTCGTGACTTATTGGATTTGGATATTTTGTGACTCGTGGGAATCTTGTGACACACCAGAAAAAAGTACTTGAGCAAAAAATCATTCGCTTACCGACCTCTACCAGCAATTACATCATTGGAAAAGAAATGACTATACAGAAAAATCATCAAGTGATATAATATCTCTATTGCTCCTAATTTGGTCAAAAAGTTGTTTCATTGTTAAATCAAATAGAACACATATATACTAAAATCACATATATTTAAAAATAAAATATACAATGCACCTATAATAAAACTTATTAAAGCATTTTTCTTGTTCTTATACTAATTAAGCTTGTCTCTAGTCAATTATCTTTAAATACACATGATTAAATTAATGAAAAAAGTAAAATCTAAAAAATGCACACAGCACATATTTGGTATTTGTTACTAAATCAAGAAGTATCTGGTGGAGGTGGTTGTTGGTACTGTTGATCATTATCATTACTTTCAGGAATATCATCATAATCATCAGATTGACCTACTAGAAAATCAATAACTTTATAATCTCTACCATTGCTTGTATTAGAAATCCACATGGGAAGCCACCTATTAACCAACAGCCATTGCACAGAAACTTTACTTATTCTTCCTGTTCCATCACTTGTACCATATAAATTGTCTAGAGCATAATGATTATTGTCCATACCACTACTACAAGATGAAGATAAATGTCTTTCTATCCGGCCAATGCCTTGACCAATAATATCAAGTCTTCCATATGTATTTCCTATACGTCCATATACACTACAACTGGGCATGTCATTGACATAATAAGGTTCTTCAATTTCATTTGGGAGTTCAAGTGGCTGTGCAATATTGTGATCTGAATTTACTCGTTGGGAACCTAATCTAGGAATGTCTTCGATTCTCTCATATATATTTTCATTGTCATTGCTACCACTGGGGTCATTAACAGATTCATAGATATTTTCATAAGTTTGATGTGAAGAACAAATTCTTTCATATCCTACAGCACCTTCTGCATTACTATCATCATCACAATTTTCATTCCTTAAACATAAGAAAGCAGTAAATACACTATTATAATTGCAAAACTGGCTTTACCTTCCTGTTGAATCGACCCCACTGCTAGCAAAAACTGAATTTCAAATAGGCTTATCCATTATTGCAACTCCAGCATAACTTCGTCCAATACCCATGCAACTAGACAACATACTCCATGAATTAGTTTTTGGATTGTACACTTCTACAGAAGCAAGATTACTAGAACCATCATCTCCTCCTACTACATAAAGTAAACCATTCATAGCAACAACTCCTGCATTACGACGGCATAGTGCCATGTCTGTGACACATGTCCATGTTCGAGTTTCAGGATCATATGCTTCAACAGATTTACGAACCAATGGACCATCATGTCCACCAACTGCATAAAGAATTCCATCCAAAACACCTACACCTGTAATGAAAAATAAATTGTGGCTATTTTCAAATGTAATTAAATAATTTTTTTATTGCTAAAAAAACCAATGAAAATACAAACCTGCACCACTTCTTCTAGCACACATATCACTAACTGGTGTCCACGTATCTACCTCAGGATTGTAACATTCTACTGTACTTAAACATTGGCGGGAAGCACCATCGTAACCTCCAACCTCGGAAGAAAACATAATTAGACTATAACGGATGACCAAGTCATAGGTACAGATTTCTAATTTCTTTATTTATGAGCAAATTCTAATGAAATTTGGAACGTACATTACAGTTAGTAAATGCAATTCTTTGAAATGATACACATATTAATATGAAACCGGAAACAACATCAACTTTCTTGTTTCAAACGAGATACCCTGTATATTTTTACATATTTGGATTATACAGAAAATTCTGAATACAATATGCTAGTTTTTGTTAATTTTTATTTCCACGGTTACTAAAAATTCAATTTTTTGTCTTTAATCTAGATGGCTGTTTGGAATTAATTATGTAACTGTAGAAAAGTTGAAATTGGAATTAAATTTGTTTTATAAGTATGTGACGACGATCTAAACTTTCAAATGCTTATAACCTTGCTTTTTTTTAAATAGCACTTCATTGGGACAAGTAGGCATTGGATGAAGAATTTTCTACAAATTCAACTGATGCCACATTTAGATATTCTTTGCTGACTTTTATTGGGAAAATGATCTCAGAAGTAATAGTCAACAAATAGGGGACTTAGAAATGACATTACATGAATAAGAGAATGAAAAACAAAACAAATGAAAACTAGGGCATTGGATTCAGAATTTTACTTCGAATCCAAATATGTAAGAAATATACCAGGTGTCCTATTTAAAATAAGAAAGTTGATGTCATTTCCGGTGAAACCAAAAACAATGTTATTGCATTTAACATCTCAAAAAATTTCATTTATTAACTAGAATGCATATTCCAAATTTTGTAAGAGCAACATGTATAACTTATTACATGTTCATTTTGTGTCCATGCAGGTCAAAAACTTTTGATCTATTTAGAGCATTTAACTATAGATCACTTCAAGTTCAAGAAAGGAAAAGTCAAGGTTTAGTAACTGTCCTGTATTCAAGATAGCGAGTTACTGAAGCAACAGACAAATGTTTTATTTTCTCTACTTACATGAAGGTAGTTTTACACTATGGAAAATAATAATGATCATGTTTAATTTAAAATTTAGTTGAGATTATAAATTTTTTGTTTTCAATCTTCATTTTAATTAATTTTTAATTTTCTTACTTTTTTCAGTTTTGTAATTTATATTGCTTTTATCCACGATGTTGAATAATAAGCCCATTGTTTAACATCAATAACAGCCATTACATGCCCATTCAGTAATATACTAATATTGATGTGATAACCTATAGAAGACAATCCTCAAATAAAAAACAAATATATCCAACGGTATAAAACTGGCTCAATCATGGCTACCTAGATAGCCAAATATTTGTTTATTTAGATTAGCTCATTATTTTGAGTAAACATAACCCTGAAATAGTTTGCAGCAAATGTGTATGTACATGTTGTATGAATGTATCAGAAAACATAATTATGACAGAAATGATTTAAGAGAAGTACAAAATAATTTTTATGTTTTACTGAATAGTGAATCAAGTTATGAAGATTTAATGACATGTTATCAAAAGCAGATACAGAATTTCAACACTTACTGCATATAACAGGCCATTAACAACGCCAACTCCTACACTACTCCTCCTCGTAGACATTGAAGCTATAGCTTTCCATTCTTGTGTTTTAGGATCGAACATTTCTGCTGTATTTAAACCAGTAGATCCATCAAAACCTCCAACTGCATAAATGCAATTTTTTAATACTGCTACTCCTAATGTAGATCGTCTTGCTTCCATGCTTGCACAAGTACTCCATTGATCTATTATAGGATCATAAACATCAACTGTTCTCACTCGTAATGAACCATTAAACCCTCCCACAGCATAAACTTTACTATTTATAACAGCCAGACCAGCCCTATAATGCAAAAATAAAACAAAATTAGTCACACCGTACTGTATACAGTGTGTCCACATTTCGATGCTCAATATTGGGATCTCGGAAATTGTAAGAGATACGAAGTTGGTTAAATTAGAAAAGATTTGGCTATTTTAGAGATCAGTTTACTTACGCTTTTGTTTTCTCAAAAAAGTTCACAGCTTACTAGATATTTGCTAAAAACAAAACTATCTTATTTTTTTAAAAGTGAAATATCTCAGGAACGAGCAAAGATAGAAAAGAACAGCAAAGAGGGTGTTTTAGAGAATTTACTCCGAAACACAAAAAAATTGTTTTTACAATTGTCTTTTGTTTTACTTCAGCGGTGAAACGTAAATCCCAATATTAAACATCGAAATGTGGACACACTGTATACTGACCATAATAGGATTCGTTAGTCTCGGACACCCATGCTTGAAGGGTAACATCAACTGTAATGGGATATTTTTTAATAATACTTTTTGCATCATGCACATTATATATATGTATGACTTGATGATCGAAGTATAGGTGTCTAAGCAATAAGATACATTTTAATTACAATATTACTAAGCAACCATGACATTAACATAGCAACAACAATACTTATTGTAATTTAGGGTATGGTCAGTATGTCAACCAAGTTAACTGTTATGGTAAATGCTTTTTACTCTGATTTTAATATGGTTACTTGAAAAATGGTTGCTTTATGGACCAATTTTGCAAGCAATAGTTGTATTAATATACATTGCAGATCAGGCAAATACAAAATTAATAGTTGCCATTTGCAACCAATAGTACCATCATCAAGTAGTCAATCAATATTGTCACCCCTACTGATTTTTCAGTATATCTACCAATTTCTGGTCTGATTCTATCTATCTATACCAAATTGCCCCTGCCATTTACCAAAAATAAAAGTAGAGTTGACTTTTGTTAATTGCTTTAATAAAAACAATGAGATGGTTGACGTTGGTTGTCTAATCTTTTAAAGTTATTTAATTTTATGGTATAGGGCTATAGACAACTAGAAAATCCCATAGCAACATACAGTCACAAGAATAAGTACCTAATTTCAGAGTCTCCATGTTTATACAGAAATTTGTTTTTTAACAGCTTGGCAAGAAATGTAATTTCTGAGTAAATTCTCTGCTTGAGGCTATAAACATCAGTCGCATTCATTTTGTTTGTGTCTTTATTCATATTTATAATTTTAATAAATCCTTTTGACGGTAATGAGATTTCTTTATCTACAGCTTATGTCTGTCAGTATTTTTGGTTACTAATTTTACCAACTCTTTCAGGTACCGATATTCCGTAAACATAAACAAACTGTTTTTTCAGTGTTCACTGTCAGTTATGGATCAACTAACAACAAATACATTTCGTACCAATCAACATACAGACCATACCCTTAAACTTTAGATTCACATAACCTCAAAATTTTATCTTGTATTACACAACTACAGTTAATGTTACACTATCAAATATAGCTGTCCAAGACCATACAGTTTACTGTAGAAAGACCTGTGAATCTTGAGCAGGGATTTAGATTAAATGGATTTTTAGTTTTAGAAACATCCAGTCTTGGAATTTTAGTTTTGATTGTAATACTAGTCTTTATTATAGTAATAGTTTTAGTTTTGATTTTAGTTACCTTCATAATTTGTGTGTTCCTTATTAGTTCTAGTTTGTTTGTTGCTAATTTAACATTTCTGATTCTAGTTAATTCTGCATTTTAATAGTTCTAGTTCCATTTTAGTCTTTATATTTCAATATAACGAAAGAAACACCCAATTGGACCTGATATTTACAGAAATGATGGTTCTGATTTACACAATTAGTATACTTACTACGGTTTTGAACCATTTACATATAGTGGGAAATGCAATGTATACTCCGCTTACGATGTTTCTGGATCATAACAGGCCATGCTTTCATTTTGTTAGGTTGGAAGTGTTTTCATTTTTTTTTTTAAATTGCTGTACCTGCAGTTGTATTTGGGGCTGTTGCACGCTCAAAAGTTTTGCATAAACATTTAGTACCAATTAGTTTTGCTTTGTTAAAAAGAAATAAAATTTTTCTTATATTTTGCATATATTAATGTCAATTAAGAAGAATGCCAATTATCAATTTAATTTTAGTTAACTAATTAATTTTAGTTCTAATCCGAATCCCTGATCTTGAGGAACATACAAATATGAATGACAAACCTGCAGCGTCTTGTTGGCATTTCAGCTACTTGATACCATCGTTCTTCTTTAAAGTCATAACATTCTACACTTCTAATAGCTTTAGGAGCTTGTCCTCCCACAACCAATAGCACCTAAAATATTACTTTAAAGTTAGTAAAAAGATACTTTGTTAAGGATCAGTAACAACCTTCGGTAAACCAACTGGTTGTCTTGGTTTTGTTCTTGGTGTTTTGAAACATAATTTACTATCACCTTTTACTACATGGTATTTAAATGCTTCAATTATGTAATTTTTACACTGTATATCACGTTCAAAAAGTGGCTCTTTATCTACATAGTTTACTAAGTATTCTTGGGACATTAATGGTAAACGAACATGCTCCATTAATGATGCTAGATGTTTTTGTCTTTCTTCTAGATCATGTTGAACCCATGATATAACACATTCGTATACCTAAAAATATTAACTTCATTTGAAAGTTTGAACTTAGAATAATTAGTACAGTCACGGTGATAAAAAAAAAGGCAAAATTACTACTTTATCTTTATTATCGCTGCACTTACCTTTTCTTCCGAATCAACCGTTATTCTATCACTACTTATTAACTTTGAAACCTGTTGATGAGATAACGTTAAAAATTCCTCACATTCAACAACCTCTCTGCAAAATTATTTAAATAAATAAATTTAATAGAATAATTTTGGTCTTATCAATACTCACGGAAAATGTTGTTCAATATAACTTTCAGCATGGCTTAATAAGTCTAAACAACCATGTAAATCTGCAAAGGCTCGTATTCCTAAACAATTAGTAGGATGTAACTGGGCTTGTAAAAACTCACAACAAGCATCACGAACGTCTGTTAATTGTAATATATTGGCTGCTGGAAGTAATACCTAAAGCACATACTTTAAAAACAATTCTCTTTGAAGATGTAATACTAATTAATACCTGTACATTGTCTTCTGTTACTTGTACTTCAGATGTATACACATATTCAACTAATAAAGAGAGCGCTTGATGATCGACTCCTTGTAAGGTTATTCGATCTTGTTTACTTTCCTCAAAACTTGTAAACATTGCATAAAAATAAGGAGAACAAGCAGCAAGTACCATTTTATGTGCAGGGATTTCTACGCTATCAGCTATTAAAGTCACATCACACAAAAGCTTTTCCCTGTAATATTATTAATATCTTTAATTGGTATATATTGTTAAAAAAATTTTAAATTTATTTACAAGATTAAAAGTCCAAGTCCTCTGGCAATATTTGCAAAGAACGCAAATGTTAAGATATAAAAAGAATGGGCATCGATTCAAAATTTTATCCATCATTTACCTAAGCATAATTAATCAGAATAAATAATCTACAAAAGTTCTTATTTTTCTGTTATTTTTTAATTACATAGTGGTCTCTTAAACTTCTGAACTATTTTTATATCCTTGAAAATGGAAATGAAAATTTTGAAGTCTGCTTAGGCATTTTAAATGGAAATAACAAACCAAAACCGGTTAAATTATAAGAATATAAGAATATTTAATTAGAAATTGAAACACTTTTTATGTACAATAAATGAAAACTCTTAACAGCAGGTAGTGTGATTGTTCTAAATTAGTATTACCAAGATAATAAACTTACTTTCTCATGGTATTGATAATATCAAATGCTCGATGTGTATGATGATGGTTATGGTATGGAGGTTTATCTTTACTTGTAGGACGTGTTACATGTTTTTGCGAACTTTCATCTAAAGAATTCTGGCTAGCATAACGTAGCAAGAGACAACTGAAAATACAAATACTTATTACAATTGAGCAACTTTTTACAAATACAATGTATAATTTTCTGTTTCAAATCATCTTAACTTGAAGAGAATTATGACATTGTACGGTTTGGTTCAGTCATTTGTTTACATAAGATAAATTAAGATATTTCAATATAATGCACTTTTGAAATATTGTCTTCAACAAACAAAATAAATCAATAAGAGAACAAGAATTAAATAAAATTTTGAAAAGTAGGTATTATGTATATATAGTTATATTTTACATAAGTTTTATAAAATCAACAAGAAATGAGTAGCATGTGGTAATTTGTCATTATAATTACAATACAATACTGCATCAAGTTATTTTACTAACAAAGTAGGAAAAAACCATTCAAAAAAACAAGAATTGTTAAATACGCAGAAATTATACAAGTGCAAATTTAACCAACTGCTGTATTTACATACCTTCCTTTGCCTTCAGCATTAGCATCCCGTTCAGAATTACTAGGTTCCATGATGAACAATGGCAAAAATGAATTTTTCTGCAATAATTCTTAATGTTTCTGGATTACTGAATAATCTGATAAATTAATAAAAAAACATTTTTTTGTAACTGAAAACACTACAAAGCAAAAATACGCTTGCAACCTTCAACGACCAGCAGCTGATTTTCCCCACTACTTTTGGTCACGTTTAGCTCTTTACTGACGTCACAAAAAATACTGACGTTTAGTGGATATACCGGGTGTATACTACATTCACTGGGAGATTCAAAATAATTTTCACGTGTTTTAAAAACAGTTGATTGATGAGAAGGCATATGACCGCCTGTCATTACTTGTATAAATCTCATTCCAAATTAGAGATCTTATTAACCTAAAATAGGTTTTAACCCAATGGGTGCCAAAAGGTTAACTCAGTGGGTATTTTCAACCTGTCAGAAACTGCGATATTTGTAAATGTTTGTATTGAAAATGTGATTTTGTATCATACATACAATTGTTAACATTTGGCAACACTGTTTTATTTAGTATTGTAGAATTTAAAAAATAGGGTTATGATCACATAACATATTATGTTATGTGGGTATGATGTAGCATTTTCAATAAAAGTTTATTTTTCTGTTGTGATTTTAATTTTGTTTTTAATAAATAAGAATCTTAACAGGATGACATAATTAATGTCACCTGAAGGGTGTTATCAATTATTTTGGCTTTTCAAATTTACCAGTGTAACCTGGTGTAACTTTAACATAATATGCATTTTGTCTTCTAATTTCGCTTTCATGAAAACATACATGTTTTTCAGTTAATTTTGGTCTTGGTTATTTGAGACATGTATGAAAATTGAACCGGGTTAACTTGATCATTCTTAATTAGAATTGTGTTAAAATCTCATGGGTGGTTGCGCAGGAATTGGCAAGAACCAACTGAGTTCCGATTACTTGCCGATGTAATGAATATTACCATGCCTGAAAACGTCGTCATTTCTTGCTTGGTGCTTGGTGTTCTGTTTTACCGCTAAACGCAGCATGTTTAGTAGTACTGAATGTTTTTAGAATCACGTAAGGCGTGGTTTACTGTCACTTTTCGTAAATGTCCTCGGTTAGGTTCTACAGCTGTGCTAACAAAAAATATGATTCTTAAAGGAATATCAGTGCTGCATTGTCTTCTTTAACAGCTTTTGCCATTTTTTATAGTAGGTACAAAAATCAACTTTACTATTTAAATTAACTTAAAGGGTTTCTGAAGTGCAAGAAGTATCATGTATATTTGATATTAAATTAAAAGTTTTGATGCCAGCAATTCAAATGTA
>VTPC01004061.1:46603-72815 GCA_011009095.1 Ignelater luminosus
CTTTAGTTAAAGTCACTTTAGCTTGATGATTATGAAAACGGCTGTTAGCCTTTTTGAAATATTTATTTTATTTAAATGTGACTTTAGCATCTGGAGCAATTTTAAATGCCGAAGAATTTAATAAATACTCGCTTTATGTAAGTAACAGCTTAATTCACTTTGAAAATTGAAATACACAATAAATAACACATGGATAAACTCAAATTATTTCTCAATTTGGTTTAGCATATCTCCCATCAGAGGCTTAAGGTTAGTTTGAATCATGCATAGCTGCAACCCAATGAGGTTATAAAATAAATAAAGGAAAGGCAGCACTTCCCACAGTGGTTCTATTTTGCCATAGTGGTGTCACTATAGTTTAGATTAGGCATGGACTATGTTTTTTTGTTTTGAATTACATCAAAATTACATTAAATTTGTCATATCATGTAACCTGTCAGCTGATAACTGTCTATACCACTTTTTTGTTATGGGTTTAATAGCATACCTTCCCTTTATAGGGAACATACACGTGATGTACTCTGCGGATACTATCTGTCTTTTTCTTATTCATTACAAACCATATTTTTATGCTTTATTAATTTATAGGTTATCTTAATTTATTAATACAATACTTCAATTAACAAAAATGGAAAATATAGCTTATAATTGATAAGAAAAAGACATATTTCTGTACCCCCAAGGTGCACATCATTTATTTATTTTATAACCTCGTTGCTGCAACTAGCATTGCCAAGTCTAACAATTCTATAACCATAATCATGGTCTGTTCGTTTGCTCGAATACACTCTATGCAAAAAAGAGCAACTATTCTGTGTTCGTTTCTGTTGTGTAATTGCTATTAGATCATCTCGAACAAGAACTAACTACTCTTACTTCAATGATCAAGTAATTGTATAAGTTAGTACTCTTTTATATACCTATAAACTATAAAATTTAACAGCCTTTAGCAATTTGTAGGTTATACCATCAAATGATTTAAGGTTTGTTCGTTTGTTGTAATAAGTTGAGATATCACAAGCTGGCGTGTTCGTTTGTTGCACTAAACAAGTTGTCAGCTGTAAGCTGACTTTAGAGTTCAGGTTCCGAACACGTTCAATCTGTACCATCTTTCAAGCACGTACAAGTTGTTCTGGCGAATTTGACCTTCAACTGGCAGAAAATGTAAACATATACAGATACCTAACCTAAAAATTTTAATGAGGTAATTGAGGTTGCGTATGTGCTGACTGCGGGGCATGTTTTGGGAATTAAGTAAAAAATAAAAACAATTATTAAGTATATTTTATTAAGATGGAAACAACTAGTTATTGATATATTATTATTGATTGATGAAATTCGAAACTTAGGTTATGTCAGGTAAAAACTACAAATCTATTAAAACAGGTTAAAACTGTGCCAACATGTAATGAAAGCGTTCGTTGCAAACATGTTCTTTGTTTGTCTCAACTTGTTCTTGTGACATCACTAATAACTTGAACTAAGTACAACTTATCACAAACCAGACGAACAAACCTACTGTAACCCAAATGAACAAACCTAATTGCAGTTGTTACACTATAAAACAGAACCATTTGAGGCCAAAAATTTTACTGAGAAATAATCATGAACAGCATATAGTAACAAACTTGTTTTAATAATAGAAAAAGTACATCTTTTAAAATATACATTACAATTATTATGCATTATCTTCATTATTTACAATCGCAAACAAACACATCCCAATCTGCTCTCCATCACAATATTAAAGATGATTCAAAGGAAATATGGAACTACTTATTTTCATCACTACGATTAATATTGTAAATATATGTCCAATTGATACCATGAATTAGGAAATGTACATAATATACCTTGCATTGTATTTAACATTTAGGTTTGGTAGTTCATGTAAAAAATATATCAAATTCAAATTGAAACTGCCACACCAACATGTAAATATGCATCATTTATGAATATCACCTTATTTTTAATTAATTTTAAGTTCGTTTTCTTATGAATTTCTTTATTCTGCTTTCAATATGTACATTTTCATTTCCATGGCTCAAGTTGATGCTGAAAGTTTCTGGACATCCACTATTTATTTGTTCCCCCGTAACAACTCTAAATTCTTAAACAAGTAAATTAAAATTTTATAATTTTTTGTGAACTTTTTGATTTTTTATTTGTTGTAATAGTCTCATTCTCTAATGACTCTATATTCTTATCATCAATTGTATCTGCAACTATTTTCTTTTCTTCTTGCTGAGACTGATATTTGGGACAATCCTTCTTCAAATGTGTGACATCACCACACACTCTACATGCGCCCCCTTTAGGATAAAGGCCTTTATTATTGTCAGGGCATTGTCTAGCAATATGACCCTGTTCTTTACAAATAAAGCACTGCGCAAATTTGAAATTATCACCGCGAGTCACTTTACATTCAAAATGTGTATGTTCTGTGGATCCACATTTAAAACAAATTCCAGTTTCTGTTAATTGTGCATTAGATCCACTTTTTAAAGATGGGCATTCTGATAGAGTATGTCCGCTACTACGACAATTATAACAAACTTTCTTTTTTTCTCTGGCTAAAGCTTTTTCAGCTTTACGCCTTTCTAATTTTAAAGCCGTGGCAATCTCACTTCGTGGTAACCCTTTACTTATCATTTCCTTTTTTAGCTGTTTAAGTCGTTCTGCATCTTCTTTTTTTATGGGGAATCCTTCGTAATATGAAATTTCAACTTCATTACCGTTGATAATAACTTTATTTACCTGACTATTTGGTTTACGTCTTTTATACTCTTCCATAAACTTATTTTTTTTGAAGGATGCTTTATTACCTGTTTTGTCACTTTCTGCTTTTGGGAATTGTTTATTATGCTTTTTTCCTTTTGTAGGAAAAGTATTATTCTTTTCCAAATAAGGATTTTTATTATCCGGTACTGAAATATCATTATCAGTTTTCTCTGGTAATTTTTCATTATCTGAATGCAACTTCTTTTTTTTATTTTTCTTTTTACTTACTAATTCTAAGCTACATTCTTGTGATTCATCAAGGTTACTAATGCTTCTTTTACGTTTCTTATCTTTTTTCTGTAGAGCTGTCTCTGAATTGGTTTCTATTTCTTGTGATTGATTATAATCATCCACCTTAGCTTTTGATTTTTTACTTTTTTTCTTGACAACTGCTCCAGAAGTTTCAGGTTCATTAAAATTACTACTCTTTGCTTCATTTTGCTGGTCTTCTGTATTATGTTTAGAATGCACTGCATTAAGACTTTTTGTTTTGCATTTTTTCTGACTCTCCGTTTTAGATTTCTTTGTAGAGCCTCGATCTTTATTCATAGTTTTATGCTTTTCATTTGGATGATCTAAAATAGGAAATTCGGACCACTTGGCAGGAGTCTTAAGCTTTTCTCCTGCATTACTATCTGCAGTCTTTTTTGTATTATTGTTATTACTATTACTAAGTGATTCCGATTCATCTTCCAAGTTTTCAATTCTTTTATTACTGTTTCTAATCATTCCATGTTTCATTTCTTGCCATGATGTAGCATCTTCTGGTAAACGTTCATTGGAAGCTTTAGATCCCTTAGCCCTTGCAAATCTTGTCATTTTGCCTAGAATTACAATCGTAATTAGTACAATTATTACTATTCAAAAGAAGGTTAAGAAATAATGCAGTACATATTACATTTAAAGTAAACAGTAGGAACCTTCAAGGTTATACTTTACACAAACTTTATATCACCTTGCGTAATTTGTTCAAAATTTACATTACTTTTCTTACCTGACTTTTACTCTACACGTGGTTTTCGTTAATTCCGTCTATTCTAGCAAAATTCTAGGTTAAGTACAGTACAGGGGGATGCAATTACGTGCAAAATAGTGGGGGATAACAACCGACAGGTAGACCAGTAGCGAAACAGTTGAAGCGCTTCATAAGAATGGAACTAACGACACCGTAGCGGGGAATTTAAATTCATATTTTTTATATTATTATTATTAATTGTAGGTTAGGTGTAACGAAATATTTGTAAGTTATAAAATTGCATGTAAATTATGATAAAACAAAAGGAATTGCAGAAATTCCTTTGTAATTTGATGTTTTACATGGAATTTTACAGCTTCCAAATATTTCCTGCAACAAAAGAAAACTAAAAATAATGTTACATTATATTTTTGATAAAATTAATTTAACAGTATTAGCACAGTTTATAAATAAAAATAACAATAATATTATGTGCATCTCTATCACGATAGATTTACAAGACATACGCTTAACAGATCGGCATAACATTAAATTCTTATAATCCAATTGCTTAAATTTTTCGTTTCAGATTAAGGTTAAGTTAAAGAGTAGTTTATATCTAATGACATTGTTTATTATTTTACTATACTACTTGCAAGTAAGATAGGTATAAAACTTTGAAAAAATACAAGCAAACGTAGCAATCCAAACGGTAAAACATATCACACTGCAATATTTAAAATATTTTGACTACAATTATTTAAGTAGCTACAGATTAGTTATGTACTTTTTAAATAGGGTGTCTTGGTTGTTTTACAAGTTTAAACTACTTTTTATTAGTTCTTATTGATCCATTTTTGACATCAATGTAGCTTAAAATGCGTAAAATAATGCTTTCTTTAAAGTTTTAAAATCTTTCATTTTTGCAGATATTTTGTGCTTGACAATTAAAATACAAGAATCTAAAAGAAATGAGTAGTTTAAAGTTATAAAAATAATTAAACATTATATCAATTTATTATATTAAATCTTCTAAACACAGAAAAATATTTTTTACAAGACTTATTGTTTAGATGAATAGGAAGTATCTACATTGAAATGGTTAATATCTTAAACATTAACAAAGAATTCATCAAAAGTATAAAAGATTTTAATTTCACTGCAGTCTTTTACATTGTTTATCATTTTAACTGATGCAGGAAGTTTGTTAATTCAACCTGTGAATGCAAAGAAACCAAAAGTAATATAAATTTTGACAATTAGTAATTTAATATCTTTTGTAATTAATGCTATGCATTGCGAATATTTGGCAAATGTAGAAAATGTAGATAAACGTGGAACCTAGAAAAGAGAATCATTTATTCTGATGCATAGTAGAGTTTTGTATATATAAGTACCTAACTGGAATTCAGGTTAAGTTCTGGAACTCAGAAGAATTTGTAACATAAAATTTATTATTTGTTCTGTGGAGTACGGAACTCAAAACCTAAAATGAAAATTCATTATTTATTTTGTACACAGAAACTAGTTCCCACACATACCTGGCTGGTAGTAGGTGCGATAATTCCAAGAGCAGCTGTAAGTCATGTAATGCACTGAAGAGTTGAGAAGGTATTATCTAGAACAAAAAATAATAGCAGTTTAATATCATAAATATGCGAGCAAACATTTATTAAAATACCTAGCTTCTTGTAGTAACAAGATAAATGGTCTAGTCGCAATATTTGATTAAGTAATCAAGTGCTGTGTAGTAAGGTATATAATAATAACAATAATAATAATAATTGTTTTTATTCGAGAAAAAGAAAAGTATAAACGATTACATAAACCTATTCAAAATAAAAATATAATTAAATTATGGATTATTGAAACTTGCATACTTGCTATTAATATTACACAAAAATAAAATAATTCATGGGTCATTAACGAAGAACATTAATATGTGGACGATATATTGAAGGGACACTATCTTTTGTTAATCTATACCGTTTATCACTTTTAAAACAATCTACACTGAAGTGATCTTCACAAATCGCTATCTTTTTACTTTCAGTATAAACAAGTGTACCACTTGGCAAAAAATTATTTATAGCATCAAACCACTGCCGTCTTCGTTCCATAGAAGTAGGAAAATCAAAAAAAATGTTTATTTTCAAATGTCGGGTCTATTACATCACTATAACTTGTATTACCACATCCAGGCACCACACACTTTTTATTTATTTTACCAAGTTTTGACATTTTGAAAATTTTTGCAGTCCTCACTAAAACACTCTTCTTCAAGACAACAAAAACTAAACTGAAGGTGTCAGACAAATTTCACATTTCAAGGTTCTTTTTAAAATGATAAAGCTTTTAAAAATAAGTTTCTAAAACCTTTTATTATGCACCAATAAAATACCAGCTGCAAAGAATTATTTTACACTGAATTTTATTGGGGGATATTAAATTTTATTTAGGTGAACAAAACTGGTCAAAATGCTTATGGAGGATTATAAAGGCATGGCCCCCTAAGGTTTATGGTTCTTTTTACTCCCAAGTTAATTTTAAAAGAGTGAAATAAAAATAAAAATATACATATCTCAATTTTTAAGATTTATTAGGAACATAAAATTAATAAATTACAGATAGAAGATTTTATTTTAAATTGCAATGAATTATCTTAAGTTCTTTAAATCATCAGAGAATGGTGTGTAAACAATCCACATAGAATACTGCTGCAAATATAGTATTTATTTTTGAAAATATTTTACATGCTTTACGTTGCATATATTGGATTTAATATAGGTGCTGGTACAAGACATGGATCAGTAATTAGAAGAAATGGTCGTTCATGCATATGCAACACACTTTCAGTTTCCTACAATAGTTCAGCAAAATTTATTTTAGACTACGATTCAACAACATTCCGATTCTAGCTGCAAGTGGTTCTAATTAAGAACAATGTAACTTAACAATCTGAATCGTTAAGCAGCTTCACCTACAAAATGCTGTTCCTACATATAGATTTCATTATGAGCACTGGTAATCTATCAAAATTTATTAAAATCATAACAAAAATGTTTTTAAGATATCTCTCTAAACAAACATTAATAACATTTTTATTATTAGTAACACATAAAATATAATCTTTCTCTTATAAACCTACCTGTTTAATCTCTGTTGCTGAATTATTATAGACAAGAATAATTAACTGCAGATCTTCTGTTTTCTTCGTAAATCTTTGAAGTTAAACAAACTTGAACTTCCATATTGTTGTTTATGTTTACATAATACGTCACACACGTCGCAGACGCACATTGCGCATATTTTAATGAGATTTTTAAATTCCGCCTAGATCACATGATCAAATTAATTCCATCGATTTCGAGCCGCTTCAACTGTAGCGCTACTAGTTTATCTCCCCTCTCGTGTCCCCGTTTTACCCTATCTTATTTCACCCCCCTGGTACAGTAAGTAAGAACCATCGACCCATTAATGATAATATGCATAATATGCCAAACTGATAGGTATTCGCGATTTTATCGATTTTAAAAATGTAAACGCCCCCTGATGTCCAATTTAAAAACTAAGAAAACGAGTAACGAAAATGCGCGTGAGCATGTTGTGGGTACTGCAACTGCACCAGAGTAGAAGTGTGTTTTTTAGTACTATTGTTTTTGTGTATTTGTGAAGTAATCTTTGTGAGATTTACTATTAGAATGGCAAAATTAGAAACTTTACACAACACAAATTGTTGCGTATATGGGTGTCATTCGCGTAAAAATAAAAATAGAAACATTCATTTTCACTACTTTCCCAAAAAGAATGGTTCGTTTGTAAATGTGACCAATAATTTTGGAGTAATAGAAAAAATATGTAGACGTAAATTGTGGGCTCAGGTATTATCAATGGGAAAATCTGCTACGGACAATATGCGGGTGTGTTCTCTGCATTTTAAAAGTAGTGATTACATTGCACAAGGTAAGATTGAAATTTGTTTAATGTAAAATTTACGAAAAAGTGCTTTAGGTAATTATAATTACATTTTAGGAATAGCTTTATCAGAATCAACTGGCCCTAAACTAAAACGTTGTGCAGTACCATCTCTTAATTTACCAAAACTGCCAAAAGAAATAACAGAGAAGGCTGTAAAGCGTCAAATAAGACTAAAAAAGCTCAATACTCTTCAAGAAAAAGTTATAGCAGTATCTCCTCAAAGTGAAAATTATAAACATCATTTGGATAAAATCGACCTTGCTACAGATAAAAACAATACTAATTTTAGTGATTTAACAGAAGAGGAACAAGTTGCAGTGCAAGGTTTATTAAATTTGCAAAATCAAAATAAAATTCTGAGTGATAAGAGTATTCAAGTTACTAGTGGAGACTTAATAACAAGTTTTGTGTCTACTATTCAAACAACAAACCTTTAAATATTATAAAAACAACAAACCACGTGAAAACGTTACTCGTCTTGCTCCATATTTGTTGACGGTCTAGGACGTTTCACCGCGAGCATCTGCCCGCAGACACATTTGCCGCAGATACTTTTCACCGCAGTTCTATAAGCTGTTAAATGTCGAAAAAACATAAAACTTCACATTAGTTCAGATAAATATCTCGAAGTAAATATGTTGGAACTTATTATTTGCGGTGAAAGGTCCCGGTCCGATTTGTTAATGTTTCGCAGCGCCCCCAACGGTAGTTAAAATCGCGAATAGAGGTCTGATGTTTTCACAGCGTATAGATATCTATACGCTGGTTTTCACTCTTGTTGAAAACAAGAATAACGAAATTTATCTAAGAGATGGCAGCAAGATCGCCATGGAATTCAATTAATTCATATTTCCCATTTAAATACGAATTTTTATAGCTGATAAAGTGATAAAAATGTTAAACAAATGTTTTTAATTTTCTTTTGTAACAAAAAAAATTGCGTGTTTTTAATCAGAACTCGATAATAACTAAAATAAATTTTTATTAATAACTATAAACTTGTATTTTTATAATGAGAGTATTTATAATAAAAATACTCATAATTTATTTATTGTTTCAGCAGTAATTTGTTATATTATTTACACAGTAGTTTTGAGAATATGTCCCGCTTTTCATCTTTTTAACATTCAGTCATGATTTGAGACGTGAGGGAGATCACTTGTGGTTGACACTCAAAAGGGACCCTTTGTATCCAGTTTGAGCTTCACCTGCCATGTTTACTTTGAACTCCAAAGAGGGAACACTGCTAGCTATGGGCCTGCCTTAATGTGTCTCGCGTATTGAATGCTTTTGAATATGGTAGTATCAAGATTATTATCTACAATTCCTCAATTACGATGGATACTTGTACCACCACAGAATGATGATTTACAGATCCAGTAGTCTCATTATCTGTCGGGGCTTTGATCTGAGTTGTACATAAACGAAACTGTGGAACTTGCAAAGAGTTTGATGCATGTGTTGACATAACCAATGAGCGACAAAATTCAAACTGAAATGCACTGTGTGCTCACCAGGAGTGATCTCCTCCACAACTGCATGTTGTTAACATGCAGCTTGCAAGGGACAGCATTTTATGCACAAATATTTGCTGGGAGAGCATACTGGATCTGTGAAACAGCATTATACTGCGGTGCACACTATGCGCTGATATCACTGTCAATTGATGAGACACTACCTAGAGGTAGTATAATCAGTTTGTTGTCTTTTCTTAAGAAATTGTTCGAGAATAAACTTGCATTATTCGGGCAGTGTTACATGATTTAATTCTGAAAGGAAAAGTTTGTGTTGGGATTTATTAAATAGATAATGTATCTTTTAAAGTTTGATCTTGCAGTTTTTCGCCTCATTGTTTTTTCTGTTTACTTAGCTGGCCATAATTGGTAAAATTAAAGCTTCTTTTGTTAAGCTTTCTTCTGTTAAAAAAACTGCAGAATTGTGATTATTTGATTAATAATGAGTTAATCACACAGCTATAACCATCTGTACCTTTCAGAAAAATTATTGTTGCAGTTTTTCTATTTGTTTGGGGCACCTAATTCACAAATATTTCTTAACATGGCCATAACCAATGTTTCTACTCTACCTAGACTATTTTGCTAGGAATCAAATGGGCTGTTAATAGGCGTAATAAAAAAGTAAAGTTGACATCCTTTTTGGTTTGACCAAATGATTTAAAGTCCTCTAATTTTAGTTTCTCAATATACTATAAGTCAAACTATAGTAGAATTTGGAATGGTTAGTTTTAATTGTGGCTGTAATGAAAAGTTTGAAAATAATCAGAACTTTAGATTAATGTGCATTCAGTGCATCTCCTTAATAGATCCTCAACAATCAGTGTTCTTATCACATCTTATAAGGAAGGATCAGTCAGTATAGATGCATTTACAGCAATTTAAAGAAAACACATTTTAATGGCAATATTTTATTGGCAACACCAATAATTGATTGATCTAAATAGGAAAATAGAATGCAAAGATTTTATAAAAAATAAAAGCCATAACACCTGTCTCTAAAACATTATAATCAGTTCAATGTTATATCATCCTAGTAGTGTAATTGCATGGAGGAACATTTATACTATTTAATACAAGAATTCAAATTATACACAAACAACTTATTACATTAACTTTATTGCTATACATGCCAGGTAACTAGCTAAATATAGAACATGTTTCTTCTTATATTTTTAAAACCCATATGTAAATCTGTAAACATAAATATAGAAAACATCTTTATTTACTACATTATTTAATGCATATTCTAAAATTTTGGGTTAATGCAAAACAAAAATGAAATGATTTCCTAAATTCTATCAAGTTTGTTACTTTATAGTCAAGTACTTTCCAGCATGCATTGCAATTTAACAAAGTACCATGGAACAAAATTTATACATATATGATCTATAACATAACACTTACATGCATAAAAATTTAGATAATTTCTATGGATGTATTCTATTGGTGTGGGTACATACATACATACTGTAAAATTCTAAAATCATATGATACATCTATAGAATCCACACTTACATTTTATAATATTTACCCACAAACTAAAATTACTTAAGTCATTTCCTAATGAAATTAAAATTATAAATTTTAAATAAATACAGAACTTTTTAACGAAGAAATCAGTTCAAAATTTGAATTAGTAAAACCAATCCAAATTAGTACATTGTTTTTTTATTTGGTCAGTCATGGTAATAAACCACATTAACATAACTTAAAAAGATTTTAAGAGAAGTAGTTTTAACATTTTATGGGCGTACCATTACATACCCCATTCTGTATTTTTATATTTCCATTCTGAACATTTTCTTCAAACTTCATTTTTTTGATTTCAGTTTCACCAGAATGAGATTCCATTAGTGTAAGAACTTTATGTTCTAACAGCATATTTGATTCTGGCGCTAAACCTAAACAAGCACGCAAGACATTTTCTATGCAAGCTCTTTGTTTAAACAGAGCATTTATAACAGGTGTTCCATTAGCTACCAATGGTGCCTTACATAAGTAACTCAAGATAGATAAAACTGAATGGAATGATGAATACTTCTCATCTTCTTTCTTTTTAAATTCAATCCGGGAGCAAAGTTCAGCCAGAACAACCAAATCCAATATAATTGGAACTGCCAGTAACGAGTCTTCACATGTGTTGTGGACTACAATGGTATTACGACCACCCATCATTATCTCTGATACGTATTCATCCATGGCCCTCTTTGAATCACCTACGATACAATGAATGCAACAATTAAAAACAAGAATAAATAGATTATTTGTATGTAATGAAGAAGTTCAAGTTGATTTGCATAAACAGCTTAAAGAAAATAAAATTGAATATCTCTTAATAAAGATTGTTTACTTAAAGAAAATAAATAAACAATAAATAAAATAGAAATTCTTTCAAGCTAAAGTAAAAAATTTACTAGGTAAGATTAAATAACATAAAACATCCATACACTTCCCTTATCATGTTATTAACAGGAATACACAAAATGGATGAAGATGAATAGAACACAAGTCTATTAGGAAGGTTATATAAAACAGAGAAACAGAGGAAATAGTGATTGGATTAGCTATAGTAGATACCATGATGGGAATGATGATAAAAAAATAACCATTTATAGCATTATGAATATTTCTAATATGTCATATTTTGCAATATTAAGAAAATTAAGGAAAGAAAATAGAAAAATGTTGGTAAAAATTAAAAAAACTGTACATCAATGAAGATTATTTAAAAACATTCAACATTAAGGAATGAAATCTAAAGGAATTCATAAATCCATAGTTGTCAAAGAAACATAAACAGTACAAAATTGTCCATTAGAAAGAATTAAGAATCATTTACAAAATTAAGATTCCAATAAAGAAGAAAAAACTATGTTTAAGAGTACCAAAAGAAGAAGTTGATGTAATAAGTTTTGAGTTTTTTCAAAAACCCTAAAAGGTTAGAAATTGAATAAATTAAAACAAGTATGTGAAGAATGTGTTACTTATTTGATTCAAAGTTGTGATGCTATAGACAAATATGGTGAGTAAAGGTAGCAATAAGTTTAAAAATCAATATATCTGGTACAGCGATAACATTTTTATAGATTTCCTTTTCTAGATAAGTAACTATTATGACAACAAACTATTTTAGTATTTTGAAAATGAATTATTACAAAAATAAGTAACTGTAGAGCTTTTTCTGAATTTCAATTATTAATTTAAAAAATTTTCAACACTGGAAATTATATAGAACAATAATTATTTAGAAAGAAAAAAATCAAAAATTATGAAGGCAAAATGTTATAGAAATAATTAAAAAGTAACTTTTCTGTTTCATATCAGGAACTGACTAATAACTTGAAAGCAATGATAATGGGTATATAAAATTCCTATTTGCTTCAAATATGCAAGTGAAATGAAGGGACTTTTTATAATATATATTCCCATTCTCGATTAGACCTATGTAAAAGTTTTTTGATTTCTGTTTCTCTAGTTTACCCAAAAATGATGTAGAAGTATTCAGTTTCTCTTAAGGTTTTTTAATGTGTCTCTTTAATAAAAGAAATATTGATCTTTACAGGAATACCCAAAGATACAATTTTGAAAGTATAGATGTCAGACAAAACGCGAAGGAATGAAATAGATGTTTATGAACGTTTGTTCTTTAAATATATAGACAGCTGATATTTATACTTTCTAATTAATTCTGGGTATAAATCACATTAAAAGACAGGATTAAAAGAACACAATGAGAATCTTTGTAATAAATTAGAATTAGACAAGAGATTACATACATAACATTGTTTTTCAATTCTCTCAATATGCCTTTTAATGTGAACATAACTGTAAGCTGTAATCTAAAAACTAGTGAAATGTTGCCACTTTGTTGTTTTGATGTAACGGGAATCCATTTCCATTTGATAAATATTAGAGATAGAAATATATTGGTTGGAAATGCAGTTACTTCTATCTGTTTTTCAGGGAGGAAGCACTAGAGATTTTATTAGAAAAATTTAAGAGCATTTAGTACAATGATAATCAGGAATGTTAATAAATAAATTTCTGAAACTACATGAAGGCGCTATTGCTTAAAGATAATTCTAAAATGTGACAAATAAAACAAAAAGTAAAAATAGTTAATATAATAAATAAATTCTCATTAAGTTGATAAGAAATTTAAAATGTCAGAAAATATACTGATTTACTAGTTGTCTGTTCTCGATATTACCAAAAGAAATGCTACAGAGCACAATGTTCATTAGAAGGAAGAAAATGGTATGGGATAATACAAATTTAAAAGACATGGGTATTATTCTATGTTAATATAGGAAATTGTAATTAAGTCAGCTTTAAGCTGCATTTCCTGTCAACTTCTATCTCTAATAATGCTATAAGTGGCAGTCGCTGCAAATTAAATAGAAAATCAATGAAGGTAAATTAATATCTGTTTTTAATTTTTCAATCTTGCACAAGTAAATACTTCCTGAACTTTCTAAAATATTCAAAATCCCAACTATAAATAATTAACTAAAATTAGATTAATAGAGAGATAGATTAGTCAAAACTTTTTAATTTTATTCAAACTAATATTGTACGTAGTTATCTTTTAAGCTTTCATTGATTTTCAAGTTTATTATTGTAAAGAGACACAATACCCTTACATCAGAGCATTCTCGGTTCAAAGTTCCGTGTACCCTTATTTTTAGCTTTAGATTGTAGCCAGGGCTGTGTTTCCTGCTCTGCTACTTCTGCAGTACTTCGGTATATATGAAACGATCATAAATTCACGAAAAAATTTGTTTCCAATTATCCGAAAAGCTTAAATGCTTGCTGCAACATAAAAAGTGTCTCAACATCATACAACACTTAACCTAATTAATAACTCTGGAACGTTATGAACAACATGGTTATGCCTTCTACATTCTGCTAAAGCCCATAATCAATTCAAAAAAATAATAATGCTACTGAATAACAAAAATGATAAATAAAATAACAAATAAAACCCTCCTCCAATTCTTTCAATTGAAAATAGATTTAATTATTATTATTACCCTTTTCTAAAATGAATTTTAAGCAAATCAAAGAAATATGGAGAAAAAAGTACTTCTGATTTCTGCAAGTATTTAAGCAGGAAAAATACTGCGAAAAATCTCATAAGAAAGAAACTTACCCACATAAGGGACATACTTAATTACAACACAGTGGTCTGGTTTTTCTCCAGGTTTGTATAAAATACTGTTAGAATTGACAATATCATCCACGACGTTACTTTTAGATATCTAAAAGCAAATTTATATTATAAATATAGAGCAGACGCCTTGATTTATTATTCACTTACTTCTTTTGATTTAAATTGTTGAGGAGCAGATAAATTTTTACCATCATTGTTTCCAAGGTGGTTATAACTAACAATACTAACTGGTTTTATGCCAGCACTAACTAGGAAATCAACTAAAACACTTTTGAATTTTGTTTGTCCAGATTTAAAATCATCACCAGCAATGAATACTCTCATTTTTTCAGCCATTTCCATTATTCCTGGTACAAATGTATTTTGAGGAGAACCATTTATATAAGTACACTGAAAGAATAAATGACATAACTTACATCAGTTTGATAATAAAATAGAGCAATAATTATAGTGCAACCTCCCCGCAGCAGACATCAATGAAGAATGTAAATGTTCATTGTTGAAATTGAAAGATATTCTTTTCTAAAGACAAACTACCCTTAATGTAAGTGGCTAAAGAATGTAGAAGTACCCAATTTATGAAAAGAGTCTGCTATTGAGAGATGACTATTTATAGAGGTTCTACTGTATTTTTTTGACTCTGTATGTTATTGTAGATACATCAAGGATTGAAGTTATTATGGAAATATCTGAAATTACTTACTTTCATTAAAATAGAAGCGTATGCAAAGAGAGTTGATGGAGATATTTCAGCATGATTCTTTGCTATAGCTTGTTTCATATTTTCAGTTGTATCATTCACTCCTGGTATAATATTGCTAAATCGCTCTGTATTAGCAGTCCATAGAATAATGACTTGATCTACACCTGCACTGCACTTGAAATCTTCAATATCTTCACAAATTCTTTTGACTTGTTCCATTTTTGTTCCTTTTATCACATTATCTGCTCGTGCAGCCTAGAACATTAAAAAAATGTATTAAAAGAAAAATGGAGTAATATATTTTTATAAATACCTGATTAGCAGCAATAAAATCAGAATCATAAATGGAAGGACGGGGTTTCATTTTAGCAAGGTGTGGTTTAAGTTGTTGCTGAATGGTTGGTTCTAGCACACAGGCACGTTCAACAGCCTCAGCAATATTAAGACCAGATATATCCCAACCATCTATCGCAATGTCATCAGGATGTACCATAGGAAGTACAGCATTTAATGGTGCAAAGATATCTTCCCCATTTGGTCCAGTACCCAAACGCATAGTAGAAGCTTGTGTAATAGATCCATACCTTTATGTATAATAAAAGAAAAGTAAAATTTAAAAACAATATTTTAACAAAAGTAATAAAATAAGTACATCACGATAACACCTAATATATAAAATTTATTTTTAGGATAATCATCAATATATTCTTGCCTCTTGTGATGATGAAGCTGCCTTCTTATTACCTGAAAACCTAATCATATATCCTATTCCAAGACTGATTTAAATCTTTAAGATACATACCAGTTAGCATGTTGTACTCCTTGCTTTGTTAACCAAGACAGTCCAAGTTTATTTGCAAGAACGCCAGCTGTAAAAGTGCTTCCATTGTTTCCTCCCCATCCTACAAGCATAACGCCTAGTTTTGGAACTTTTCGGCATGTTTGGATATGTAAAAGTTCAGAGTGAGGAGTTGCCTGCAATAAAATGGCATGTTTCAATCTTATGTTATGAAAATACATAAGCAAAAACTATAGGTTACAAAATTTGTGTCTACTCATTGACTTGTTTTGTGCTTGTCCTTTATTAAAATTTATTTGAAGTCTTTATGTTTTTTAATAATATAAAATTATCACTGTTGTATAATAGTATACCTAACACTGTTGGCAATATTCTATTTGAAAATACAAGTGAACATGCAAACTATTGTTCTTAGGAATAGTGACATAAATATATAATTTAGAAAAATTAAAAACTATTTTAAATTCCACAAATAAAACTGTCTGTTAACTAACATAATAATAAAAAGATGAATAAAGGACACAATTAGTACAGTAATAACGCCATATACTTGTCTCAGTTTACTTATTAAATTAGTATGAAACCATCATCAAAACCTTAGCAATTACAAATTACAAAATATGAAGAATACTTGCCAAACATAATTTTGCAATGAACGCAGTGATCTGATTCTAGATCACAAAAAATGTGCAATTTATTAAAAAAAATATAAATTTCAAACATAATACTATTTTATTATGAGCAAGGAAATAAGAGAGAAAAAACAAACATGCAAACATTATTTTATTCTGTTACATGTTGGTATGTGGGTAATTAGTCATCTATCATTAAACGTTTTGTTTAATCCAACTTAACAATTGAGTAATTCAATGCAAGTCTTAAGTCCATTGTACAGTTTTATACATTGTATTTATTAAACTACCTATTGAATTTTGTAATTGCAAACACAGTTACATATTTTCTAATGCAACCCTATAATTACTTTATTGTTTGTAGGTATTTTGTTACGTATTTTAATTAATTTAGCACATCAGTGTTGATAGCTTGGAATTTCTTAGCAATACTGAATTGATTTAAATTATGTTTAAATCATGCAACGTAATTTTTATGCCACAATTAAATTGATTGTTAATTTTGTATACCTATAAAAGATAGTAAATATATATTGTAAAATTATAGTAACAAAAAATTATACTAGGGTTGTTCCAACATAAATCTCAAACTATCCCTGACTGTCACGAGTTTGCACAGAGGAAATTTTGTCTCAAAAGATAGTTTGCAACTAGTTTAGTTATGTTGGAACAAACCTACTGTTTTAGAATTTTCCTTTCATATGCTAATACACGGATCATTAAGCACAAAAAGTAGATTATTTATTTCTTTTTTCTTTTTAGTGATCTTTATTTGTATCGCAATTGTTATACAATAATTGAATGACTATATAACACTATAAAAATTATGTTATACCTGTATCGTTACAATAAGATATATTTAAGTGCCAAATAATAACATTTCACTAGAAATAAAACTAACATTAATTTATGAAGTACTTGTACTCAAAATTCTTCAAGTGCATATATCTACTTTAAGTTTTTTTTTTTAAGTATGTATCTTATTTATAAACGTAGATATGAATAAAGCAAACAAAAAATTTTATAATTATAAATTACAAGAATTAGTATTCCCAGTTCACAGAAATTGTTTCCGTTATATATATATACATCAGGTAAATTAGATATTTAATATGAAAGCTGAACCTTACAAATATTTTGAAGTATGAAGCAAAGCGTAACAAAACAAGAAAACTAAAGAAATTTAACATTTTTTGCTTTTTAGTGATTTAATTTCTTTTAATTATTAAATTTTATAATCCTTTTCTGATTTTCCAACTATTGAGCTAATACATAAATAGTAGATTCATAAAGATGTTACACAATAATTGAATAATATTTGATTGTTATCCCCTTCAAAAATAATTAATAAAAATATTAATTAAAGTTATTTTCTAAAAATTATAAATTTATAGTAACAATAATAATAATTATTATTATTACACACTTTGTTTGAAATACCGGAATGTATTATCTACAGCATGGTCTAATAAAACAAATAAAAACATCACGGGTTAAAGTCCTAACATTCGGATAAAAGCCCCGCTAGGCGGGACCGATATTCTAGTACGTTCCTAGAAGGAAAAATGCGCAAATGAGCCCATTCTAAGAATTTTCAGTTTTCGTCAAGAAAATGATAACAAAACCACAAGAATAACCAGAAATAATTTCGATTTATTTTAAAAATATAAATGAAACATTCATTAAAGATGTTATATTGAAGTAGATACTTCATTACATTTATTTTGTATTAACTTTTAATTTCTCTAGACGTAAATTAAATAAATATTCCTATTTATATTGACACGTAACAGTATTTTCCTCTCCTTTTGATTTCGATTTTCTTTTAATTTTGTACTCTTGATTGATATAACTTTTATGATAAGACGATTCTTTTAGTTAAACTATACTATTTTCAATCGCCCTGTACATTATTAAAATGCTATGCAACGAAATATAAATTTGATTAATAATGAAAATAAATTAAGAAATTGAATTTATATTACATATTTTTCCCTTATCAACAGAATTATAGATATAAAATCTAAGTAAACTTACCACTAACTGTGAGCCCCTTTTTTCAACAGCAGTTGTCTGGTATTCATAAAGTGATTCGATGTAGTTTTCAGAATATTTAGTATTTGGACTGTTGACAACGACTTCCATTTTTATAGAATTCAATATTAAATCAAATATAATTCAATAATATCAGCGAATACCGACAAGCGCACCGGTAAAAATACTGAGTTGCAGGAGCAAACGATAGAACTATAGACAATAGCTAAGTGTAATCGCGCAGATACACGTCAACGCTTCGATCGCTGGCAGACGCGATTATATACCTAGCAGACCGTAGAAATGTCCCTCAAGGTTATATGCGCGTGGTGGATCGATGATAGTTTTAATAATTGAAGATTCGCGGAAGATTTTTATTGAGGAATATTCCCGAATATCTGTTTGGTGTTGATCTAGGCGTATTTTTTGATGTGTTTATATTATGGGTTGTTGCTCATAAAAAAAAGAAAATAATAATCTTGAGAGACTTTTAACCTCTTTCTTTTAGTGACGAAGAAATATCGCTATTTTTACAAAATTTTCTGAAATATTCTTTGAACTTTCTAAATACCCATTAAACTTTCTTGGCGGTAAATTATGAGTAGTTATTAAACTTAGAATTTCTAGATTCTAGAAGTAGATGCTTTGTTTTCTGAAATTTCAGTACAGATTTTATTTAAAAAGAAAATTTCTAAATTCTAGTTTTTTACTAGTATGCTGCATTATGTAGTTTTTACATAATAATTATGATGATTACAACTTTTAGTTTTAGGTGAATACAATAGAGAGCATATACAGTTTATAAATTATTATTATTCTTTTTAGATGCAATAGTGCATGATAGTATATACCAATCTGCAATTAGATATGTTTATCGTTTAAGAATGACGACATTTTTAAACAAACAAACTGCATATTTATTAAAATTATTGTAATTTTGTAAAATTCAAGTTTTTGGCGACAATAAATATTTCTTACTGAAAGCAGTTTGTTTTCATACTAACATAATCACTTCCTGTTTTTGCTTTTAATTTTACTTAGGCTGCTTTTATTGATTGTTGTATATAATTTTAAAGGTTGAGTTGAGAGTTTATAACCCCCTTCGAAAATAAAAAACAAACACTTCTATAGCTGTAATCACAGAATAATAAGTATTCTGTGGCTGTAATACTACCACTGACAATCAGTGACGTAAATAAGTACCGTTATGCCTCTCCGTAAAGTTATAAAGGGTTTTCCAATAAGAGGTGTTATTTTGATATTCAAAGAAAAGTGCCATTTTTAAATATAAATGATCGGATGTTTATTTCATTATAAAGAGGAGGGTATGCCGTTAATAGTGGAAAATAACATCAGGCAAATGACCACCACGACCACGCTTACAGGACAATATCCTTTTCATGAAATTTTCCATAACCAAATCGCAAAGTGGCTGCCCTATGTCCTCGATAGCCTCACGAATTCCATCTTTGAGGTCTTGAATCGACTCTGGGCTGTTGGCGTAGACCTTCTCTTTCACGTGGCCCCAAAGAAAGAAGTCGCAAGGTGTTAAATCACAAGATCTCGGTGGCCAATTGTGATCACCTCTTCGAGAGATAACACGGTCCGGAAACTTTTTCCGTAAAAGATCAATGGTTTCGTTGCTTGTGTGGCACGTAGCGCCGTCTTGTTGAAAGTAAACGTTGTCCAGATCAATACCATCCAATTCCGGCCATAAAAAATCGTTAATCATCTCTCGATAGCGCAATCCAGTCACCGTAACTGTTGCTCCAGCCTCATTTTCGAAAAAGTAAGGTCCAATGACTCCGCCGGACCATAAACCGCACCAAACAGTCACACGTTGAGGATAGAGAGACTTTTCAACAATAACTCTTGGATTTTCTGAGCCCCAGATCCGACAATTTTGCTTGTTGACGAAGCCACCGAGGTGGAGATGGGCCTCATCACTCAAGATGATTTTTCGATGGAATTCTGGATCATTTTCATGCATTTCAACGACCCAATCAGCAAAGACACGACGTTGTTGATGATCGGCCGGCTTGAGTTCTTGTGTTAACTGGACTTTATAAGCCTTAAGACCCAAATCTTTATGCAAAATACGGTGTAATGACGTTTGTGGAATGGCTAATTCCAAAGAACGACGAGGAATGGACAAACCTGGGTTTTCTTTAACACTTTCGGCTACAACAGCAATATTCTCGGCTGTTCTTGAGCGACGTGCACGGGTTTTATTCTTCACATCACTAACTTGTCCCAAGAGCTCGAATTTTTTCACCAATTTCTGTATTGCGGTCCGACAAAGTGCTTCACGGTGACCCAAAAATGTTCGAGTTTTACGAACCGTCTCTGCCAAATTTTCACCATTTTTATAGTGAATTTTAATAATTTCAATGCGTTGTTGAAGCGTGTATCGTTCCATATTTATTAATGGCGTAGTTTCTACTTGTCAAATGTCAAAAAATGATAGCTTCAAAAGTGACATCTACCGAAATAGCGGGCTATTCAAAATAACACCTCTTATTGGAAAACCCTTTACTATGCACCCCTCATATAAAGGAATGTATCATAACACATGCGATTATGTAGTTGGTGTGATTCTTCAATGTTGTGGTTTTTTTCATTTTTAATAGCTTATAACTGATACGAAATTCAATTCAACTTGTAATAAATTACAATAAGGACTGGAATGTCTGCCTATGCATTGATCCTGGCGATAAGTTAGAAAAGAAGTTCTCGACTGATTTTTCAGGTTGAAGCTAGTGGTTGTTTGCACCATGCGCCCCCTGAATTGCTACGCCCCAAGCGCCCCGGCCGTCGGGAACGTTAGTTACATCAATGTTGAAAATTGACAAACTACTCTCTTCCATTGGACAAAAAAGCGATAAGTATACCTAATTATGCGTTCACAGTTTTTTTGGATTGGCCATGAATTTTTTTTTGTCAGGTTATACATATAATAGGTATCTTACTTGTTGTTTTGTTATACAGCTTGGATAACCTCAAAACTAATCACTGTCACTGAACAGAATAGAGCCTCGTTGCCAAATCTATTGCCTATTTGAAAGAGGAATATTTAAACAGTTAGGATGTCTTTTTGAAAATTCCCACAACAATTTAATATTGTTTCTGCCATTAGAAGTGTTTTCAAAAAGAAATCCAGAAAATGCCCAAAGTTATCTCATCTACGACAAAAGTTGTACATGTAAAGAGGACATTCGAAAATTACTAAGGATGATAATTAATTCTTTTTATATAAAACTGACAACATTGCATTTGTAGGTATTCTGGCATGCAATCTAACCTACAGTCGTTTGAAAAGAATAACCATACATGTAACACCAGTTTAAACTGAAAAACTAATATTCACACTGCTAAATTGTGTAAATCTCCATGGCCAACCCTCATGCAAAAAACTTTAAATGCATAATACACTGTATCGACGATAATACAATACTACATGTACTGTCTGCTGCATGGTACATAATGTTACATAATAATGGAAAACTACTGACAATGTATGGATAAGAGTCTTGCAGGTATGACTGAATATATTTGTTATACACAATCTACATCGATCGCTGTAGACAAAACATTGAAAATACAAATTCGTTTTAAAAAGCCTTTTTCTCTATTTTGCTTGCTACCTTAGAATGTTTACTATTATCATTATCAGCAAATATCAAAGAAATAAAAAGTGCGTCGACGTGATTCAGAATGCTTTCAAAATGACACCTCCATACAAAAAAAACTGTAATATAAAATATTGTATACTTTCTACAATATATTATATTCTTTTGAGTAAATAATCTCATTATTACTTTATAAGATATCTTATTTATTGTAAATAAATTCTTTATCAGAATAATGATTTGACTATCCCAATATTGATTATAATTACCTACTTTTAATCATTTGATTTATGTAATACCTAATACAGTCTGTATTTTAATTTAAAATTTTAATTAAATTGATAAAAATGAATAAGAATGATTTATAATTTAGTTAAATGTACTATACAAAATTGGTGAAATTGATGAGATAAAGAAATTGCTATTGTTTAATACACCCGAATGGAGAATAATATTAGATATTTCGTCATCAGAAGCAGTTTAAGTAATCTATTGCAAAGTAAATTAGTTAATTATTTTGTTTTGCATTTTTTAAGAAATGCTGTTAAATAAATTTACTCTACGCTAAGCACTTTGCTGTATTTTTTCTGCTCGGAAATCAAAACTATACAATTTTTGTGCTTAAGATTTTGAGAAAAATTTCTTATGTAATTTAAAGTAGATGAACGGCTGCGTTCCTTCAAATTGTAAAGATATGGAATATTATATATCGCAGTGAAGATACACCCAGTATACATTGTGGGTATTTCCAGAAACTGTGAGTCAGTTACGATTCATTTTTATTTGACTTTTATATTTGCACGTAATAATCATAAAGGATTGTTCAAAGTTGAGTTATGACAAGATAGTATAACACGTGTGCTAACGGTAATGAGGAGATTAGATTCCCTAAGATTATTTACAATTTAAAGGGTGCTTATTCTATAGTACCAACTTATTATTTTATAGTCTTTACGCTTATTTTGTTTTTTCTTATTTTAACCAAATGCATGAGACTTCAGGTACCAATAGCTGCCACAAGTACGAGTTTTGTTAAAAAATATTCAGGGTGTCCCAAGAGATCTAGTAAGGAATTTAAGGGCTTGCCAATAATACTTTTCTGAATCAAAGATGCTAATAAATCTATTTTAAATTTGCAATTGTTACCAAGTTATTCATCAATTTTTGTAAAGAATCATGTTAACTTCGAAAACAGACAAATCAACACAAAAAAACAAAAGTTATGTTGTGTGTATCTGTCAGATTTTGTGTGCAGTGGATGAACGGTAATGTTTGAGGAACGGACGGAATTTGACAGATACATAATAATCAATCTTATTTGGAAACTTGACTTTTGTGCACTATTTATAAACAATGTTGAAAATGTTTTCCGTCACAAACTAAGCAAGAAATTTAATGAAAAATGTCACTAGAAATTCAGTTCCAAAGCTAATTCAACGAAAATATTTTTGAGACCAGTTGGGACTATTTACACGTCTCGATTGAAAATAAAATATCGCATTGATATTGATTAATAACAACCTCAGGATATCTGAAGGCTGTCGACCGACGTTTCAGTTTTGTTAAAGCATCATCAGGTGTAGCTTTATAATAATAAGCAAATAAAATATCGTAATTTGTAAATCTTACTGTAAATAAGATACTGAAAAAAATGAAAATTTTGATTATAAGTACTTACGTCCACTTTTATTTAGAGAACGTGGAAGCCGTAACGTTATTTGGAAATCATCGGTGAATCATAGTGCCTATTCTTCAACTCAAATAAAAAAAAACAAAAGTTAGGCAACCAAGTATTTAATTATTATTATTATAAATAACCTATTGGAAGCCATTTAAACTATCAATAATATTTTTGTTTATTATATAAATTATCATCTAAATATTTTTACGAATTAAAATAAAAAATATAGTAAATAAAAAATAACTCTGTAGACATGCAGTGAGTAAGTGAAGTGCATGTCACATTTTAGATAACATTTTATTATTGTTTGTTTACTTTACGAGAAAACATCTGAAATAGTGTAAAGTGAAACAGAGTTGACTTTAGTTGATTCCTTGTTTTTGTAACCTATTCATTTTTTATTTTCTCTCGTCAATTACTGTTGGTAAGAATAGAAATGGTCGTTCTTGCTCGATCTACCACTCTCAATTTATATCAGCAATATCAGTGGATGATTCAATAGATTAATCGGTAACCAAGAAATAACGGATTCTGGGAATTCTTCAGAATACTTCAAGATTTAAATGATGTCTACTTGGCCTGCTTGCATTTGTTTCTGGATAGAATTCATTTTTCATTTTTTAAAATCGCAGACGGTCTAGTCTGTCATTTGTAAAATGCAGTAATGGAGCAACTTGTTTGTATTCTTTGTAAAGATCTTTAGAATCGAATTAAATTTTTTAGAAATACAGGCTGTCGAAGTAATAGTGTCAAAAAATTGAAGAATATAACAAAGCACCAAAATAAGTAAAAAAAAAAGGTTATATAAACTTGTGTTCGGGAATTCGCTACTTCAGGGATACAGGTTATTTTAAAAGTGTATTTGCTCCACCCTACATGTCTGCTACTGTTAACGTTGTCAACTGTAAAAAAACACAAAAACTAGACACTTTATGGAAATAGCCACGTAAACAGTTTCATCCTAGAGTTGTGCATCATTTACGAGGTACTAAAATTGCACTTGACAGTTTTGAATAATTCGATTTTACTCGAAAAGAATACGTTCGACGCAAAAACTACAAAAGTAACTTTTTTGATAAAGTTTAGATTTTAGAAATAACAAAATCATTAATTTTCTCGGTGGTGTAGCAATTATCTTTATAGGAAGTTTGCCTACCCACCCCATATATACGTCTTGCGTAAGGATATTGACCACAAATTGATAAAATGAGGTTCTTTAGATTTGCTATAAAAAGAAGCAATACAACATGAAAACATCAAACAAAGCTTGTTGTATTGGTCTTTTTATAAGATTCCATTCTAAGATATTATTAAATTTTGGCATATTTGGAGAAGTTTTTGACCATGTTCAAAGTTGATCAAACCAACACCCTCTATTATGCGTTTCACTTTGATAATACAGTACAGGTTCTGATAAACAACGGGGTTGCCAAACAACTTTAATGCTAGAGTTCAGCACTTCGATACATTTGCAAGATCAAACAGCTGGCAATAGCGTTGTGTAAATTCCTAAAGAAATACATTGCTTACGTTTCTGTATTGTATTCTCAAAATGAAACGTTTAGTAGGGAGGGTGTTTACTAAGTTGATTTAAGTATTACATTTTTTTAATTTTTACAGGAAATTCTCTTTCATGGTAAACTACGACTTTTACAGCGACAATAGGCTAAAACATAAGCAACTTTTCTTGTGAAGTTAATAAACAATTTCGTCAGTGGATCGTTTACGATCGTTTAAGGCAGACGTAGGCAAACTTGACCTCCGGGCCAAATTGGCTTGTATAAAGGTAAATGTATTGGCAAAAATTAATTTTCGAGCAGAGATTTAACTAAACAATTTCATTTTGACGTTCGAACTGTAAAATATGCAAACATGTTTTGCCGTTATATAAGTCAATTCGGTTCCGGTGACAAAGTTTACCCATTCCTAGTCTATGGGTTCAAAGAGTTCAAACCAAAGTTTGTCTACGTTACAATGCCAATCTCTATTGTTTTCCAAAAACACTCTATTTTCAGATTCTTTGTTTGATTATAAAATTCAAACTAGTTTTCAGTATTTTGACTTGGTGCAACAACGAAATGTTTCGTTACATTAACCCAAAATGATAACAAATTAATTTGTTTGAATGTTTCGAACTTTTAAAAACAAGAATCTTTTAATTACTTTGCTTAAGAAACTTTTATTGCATTATTTAGAATACCTTGTATACGTACGTGTATTATACAGGGTCGTTAAAAAGTATGGAAACACGTTACCCCCGCAGAAACGGTAAGTAATAGACAAATGAAATTTGGAGAACTTGAAGTAGGTATTTTTTGTCATGATTTGCG
>VTPC01004061.1:77815-122399 GCA_011009095.1 Ignelater luminosus
CTGTTGGGGTGAATGAAACATTATATTTAACAAATTGGACTAATAAAATGCATTGAAGCAGAGTTCATGTTTGTATTTGTCTTGGAATATTCTGGAATTAGTTCTCTTTTAGCTTTATCATTATCAATCACTTCAATAATTATTAATTATTATATGTTTAATTTACGACAGACCAGCTTGATAAACAAAATCTACCTATTTATAGAATATTTACTAAAATCTTCACTTATCTTATTAATGAGTATTTTTAATGTCTATATTTAAAGCAGACAAAATTAAAAAAATTTTTTAAGTATTTGTATGTATTATGTCTCGTGGATCTTTACGTAAAGTATTTGTTTATATTTGCTGTTAATTTTGAACGTTTTATTATAAATTTGGCACCTACATAAATAAAATGATAAAAATAAACAAAAAAATGTCCGTAAAATCCTTCGCACGAATCTATTCTGAAGAAGTAGTCTATAATGCATTACCTATACTACACTATAGTGAGGATGGATTTACACCTGGCTACAACTGCAAAGTAATTTCAACATGAGAAAACCCTGTAAATCACTATCATTTTGATTATACATTCTAAACCCAAAATCTATAAAAAAAAGTATTCTTTTTTGGCCCTAGATTTTTTTGCAATAATTTAACTAAATACCGGTTCCATTCAGTTTATTTTACTTCATTAATGCCACTTCTCTCCAAAAGTTACTATTCCTGATAGGTTATCACTTAACAATTATTATTAACCTAAGAGTGTGCTAATCATAAAGAAAGTTTAATGAAGATTAGATCAGCACTGAGCAGCCGGGAGGTTTCTTTTATCAGTGATAAAGTCGAAATCCTTTGTGCTGAACATAAACGCTGTGTGAGAACATAAAATTCATTTGCTCACGTGGCAGGCTAGAAACCACCTTCTTCCTTAATCTTTTTTTCTGTTCAATTAAAGTATAATAATTTAAAACTGCTAAAATAACTAAGAAACAACCACAGAGCAGTACGTGCATATAGATACCTACCGGCGCTAATCCGTAAATCTTTGTACTAGTATGAACTTGAGCTTTGGTTCTTCTAAAAAGCAAACAACTTGCCAAACTTGAACTTGATGAAATAAGCCATTCTAAAAATAATCCAGAAAAACTAGCTTTTTTCATGATATTTCTACATCTTCTATCTGTTCATAGGAACGTTTTTACTTAGAATGACTTTTACTCACAGCTTCTAAACGGTTCAGTTTGAAGTTTGGGTATGGGTCTCAGTTTAAAAGGCTTTGAGCCGATTGGGCGCTTTGAACTTTGCTGGCCTGTCAGACTTTTTGGGTCGATTGGATCTATAGAGTCTTTCAGATTGATCAAAACTTTCTGAGTTTTGATAATATCACATCAGGTTTATCTACTTAGACTAGGCCAGGTTGAGACTAAAGATTTCGATTCGTGCAGTATTTTAGTTTGAATCTTTTTTTGCGGATATAAATAGAACCTATAGATCATAGAAGACTTCTTCATATTTAGAAAATAATCTACCGTATTTATGTTTCCAAAACTAAATTATCGTAGTCGATACAAACGGAAACATAATATTGTACTATAATTGGGTAGTAATAGATTACCTACATTAGGTATATTTGAGTAGAAAGTACATAATGAGTACAAAAACTGAATCGAAAATGATGAGTAGAATATATCCGATTACAAATTGACCCTAAAACTTTAGTAAAGTCCATTCCAAGTTGTACCGTACGCTTCAGGCAATGCTTAATACGGTCAATTGGTTTTACAAGTGGTTATAAATTTAAAATTTCACTACCACAACAACCGGCTGTTATGGTCCGTACTTATACTTTTTGAATAGGTTTGAAAGGAAACTACATAAGATGTGATTAAAAAGATCAATTACAGAGAAGTGCTTTTTTTTACTTAATTATCGTATATTTACTTACAATTTATTTCTGATGATTATCTATAAATTATCTTGGTATTTCTATAGAAACATATTTTTTGTATTTACATTTAAAAAAATATATTTTATAAACAAGATTTTTCTTATAATATTTAGTTTCACAAAATATAATAAAAAGGAATTTCGTTTATATACTTATACAAACGTAATTATTTGCCTTTAATTTATTCCATAGAAAATATTGAAGAATCTTTCTTAAAAACTTTCTGTGCAATATTGCTCTTTTGCAGGTATAGGATCCCACAAATTAATTTATTGTACAGTTCTCACAGTCTGCGTTCTTTTATATGACAATATTTAGGGCTTTGCCGATGAATTAGCATCGGAACTTTACATTACATTATCTCATTTAATAAAGATCAGTACTAGCAAATAATACAAAATAAAACATGCTTTGTTTGTGATGCACAATGTTACAAAAATACGTATACTTCTAGTACACTCCTGGAAAATTCTGTGTAGCAAATGTTCCTACAACCACTTTGAAGGGATTACAGGGGTTTTACAATAGGGTATTTATTGCCACTTAAGGGTCTGTACGAATTTAAATAGAATGCACTATATACATGTTACATGAGCAGAAGAGTAATTGAGTAAAAATATTTTTAATGAATAATACGAGAAACTGTTTTGTAAGTGTAAGCCGGTTTTGTTAGTTTAGTTTAATAAAGCATTAAATCTCATAGAATTTTATTGTAGAATTAGTTAAATAATAGGTACACCTATTGATTAAATAGAATTTCATTTATATCATATTAATATAACTTAAAATTATTATTAGAATTTCTCATACTATTTACATTACAAAAAATAAAGGCAGTCGGAAAATTTGTTGGTTGAAAATATTTATTTTTCATACTTCCCTTGCGTAATAAACAAAAACCAAACAAGTTGAAAGTTCGAATTGCAACAAATAAAAAACACGACTCTATAGAATGATTATTCTAGAAACTAAATCATTTTTGCTTTTCTTTACACTTGTTTTTACAAGTGTTTAGAAACTAGTAGAACTTTGGAACATTCTTTTAGATCTTGTGTAATAAATTAATAAATGTTAACTTGCACGTGTAGTACACTTGTTAAATTATTGTGTGTATACATCTTTCCGTTGGTAGTTGAGTATTTTTCCTGCTGTAATATGCCTTTATTAAAATTATTAAACGAGCGTCATAAATTTTTCCATGCACTCCAAATTGACAGTGTTATAGTAACTGAATTTGTTAATAAGATTCGAGATACAATTTTCTTATCCACTTATTTAATTTAAACAGACTATATAAATCAACCATTCATTCATGGTACAGTACTAGAAAGTTCCTAATATGATCATTGATCAGAAAATTAAGCGTTAACCTCATTTACTATTTTTATTGTTATACTACTGCATACAAAGTTTTTGTTAAACTGTTCGCACCGTGACTGTTCGATAAAAATGTGTTTTTACCACAGAATTGTTTTTACATTATAGGCATACCGATTATACTAAATCCTCATAACATCTCATAGACATGATCTTTAAATTTTCGGTATTTATTCGGTAATTATTGGTATATGTAAGCGTTGATCAATCAACGATGTAAGTCAGAATCAGAAACAAAAAATTCTTTGAAGTTTTGAAAATAATAGAAAAATAGAATTTATACAGTATCAATCAAACTGTAGGTTAGGCACATTTACCTAAACAAAACAACAAAAGGTAGAATAGGTTTTTACTACTTATTTTAACAAACCTGATGATATTGATGAAATTACCTGGATAATTTACGAATTTCATTCAATTCTTTGTTGGAAAATTTCTTTTTGACAAAGCATATCTAATAAAGCTAAAAATAAGACTGATAACTGGATTGTATTAAATTTATGTACACTTTTCTATTCATTTACTCATACATCAGTTTAAGTAGGCATGTTTTTTATGGAGTTGCTGTAGACTTTTAGGTGTCATTTACTATACTGTACAGCAGAAATACATTTAAGAATATTACTTAAAAAATCTATTGTAAGTGCGTTGTAGTTGTATTTGAGACTGACTATTTAGGCAGTATCATTGACCTTAGGTAGTAACTTTTCGGACCGGGACCTTTCGCTGCGCATCTTTCGCCGCGAGTCATTCACCGCAGGGACAGTTCGCCGCAAATAAGTTTGAGATATTTATCTGAACTAATGTGAAATTATGCTTTATTTTTGCTAATTTGTCACATAATGGTAATAACTAATGTGAAATTTATAAAAGTAAGCCGACAGTGCGCCTATTTTTCTTTTGATTGGTAAAGCCCTTTTAAAAATTTTTACCTAAGTAGCAAACAAACTTCTGAATTAAAAATGTATTTAAAAGTAAAGTACATTTTCATAAAATTCTTTCCGTTCTTGGGAACAAATCTTAGAAAGGGCGCACAAGTTCTAATAAGTGGACACAATCATATGGCGTATAAACACCTGATATTTCAAATAGCCTTTCCCGTAAAGATTAGTACAAAAATTTATTATACTTTACGTCTCTATTTAACCCATTACGGCCATTGATGCGAAAACGCAACATTAAAGTAATAATTTTTTTATCAAGTACAATAAAACAATATCAGATATATTTAAGTATCTGCTATAAGGTGATGTTTTGTAGTGTGTAAATATATTTTTCTCATTTCAAAAAATTATTATTCTTTTGTTAAAATTTGCATACGAATTTGATCAACTTCTCTAGTTAAGAGATGTCTTCCTACAATTTCTCATAACATTATAATATTGAAAAACCTAAATATTTTGTAATGTTATATTGACGACATATAAATACACATGTTCTAATAGAAAAAAAATTTAAAAAATTTTTTTTCCTGTAATTTTAGTGTTCAGAAAATAATGTTGCGTTATCGCATCAACGCAACGGCGTGATTCATTGTCCACTCCATTAGGGTAAATATAATATAGTTAGACCGACAAAGGGGCTGCAAGTTCTGCAGATTTGTTTGGTTTGGCTGTAAATAACAGACTTTTAGCGGAATGATATGAAGCAAGAAACATTTTAAAATTTGTTAACGTACCTACTACAAATAACACCATAAAGTAATTTAAATTTTAAGAGTTCGAATAGGATATAGTGAAAATTCCACAGATGTGGAACGAATGCGACTTGCCTTATACTTTATGACTTCAAGAATGCAATTTTTAAGTTACCGACAAAATGCAATAAAAAAGAATGCCGACAAATTATACGATAGACATACAAATTCCAATAAATAAAAGTGACCACACATAATAAAGATGTTGAAAAGCGTTAAAAGTGAATCCGAAACCGGCAGTAAAAATTTTGCTTATTCAGATTATTGTCTGATTGATATTGCATAACGGTTGCATTATCTCTCCCAAAATCACACATTTACAACAGGAACTATATGAGACAACCGCATTCAAAATTGTAGTCTGGAATCTAAAGAAATTACTATTATTTCAAATAGACATTAACAATAAATTATAGAACATTATTAGCAATATATTAAACATGTTATCGTATACCATGGAGAAGAACAACTGTTTTACAAATTAAAATTTATTAAAATTAATCTTTGTTAAAGATGGTGTCTAATTCAGAGTAAATGCGTAACGGAAATTTTTAAAGCAAAATTGTGCATTAGATACGTATACCACAAAAAATTGAAATATACCGACTGTGTTAGATTTTGTTTTCTAGACGTTTTTAGTAGATATGAATATGTGGTAATTTAAATACCATATTTACTAAGAAGTTGAAATCGAGTCAGCATCTGCTTCGCTGCCCTCAACTAAAAATCTTCAAATGGAATTATCAGTATGCTACACTTGTGAATGGTTACCGCGGCGAAAACATCGGCAGCGAAAAGTGTCTGCGGCAAATGTGTCTGCGTCCAAAAGCTCGCGGCGAAAGGTTCACGGCGAATCGTCCTAGACCGGTAACTTTTACCTCGAACAATTTACAAGTTATTGAAAAACATGGACTCTTTGTTACACATGCAGTTCATGTTTGGGCTAAACTTTCACCTCTGATATGTTTATGAATTATAACAGTAATAGACATACTACCCCCAGTCACGTAAAAGATTACACCACATTATTACACGTTGTTTTTGATTTATTCCAAGTGCACGGCTCATGATAAAAAAGCCACACGTAGCAAATTCTATGTTGATTCTTCATAACTTTCTTTACCGTAAATAAACTGACCGGCAAAAACCCGGCTACCTGAAATATTTCGCAAAACCACTTTAAGAATTATTATTTTAACCAGTGATTGTTATTTGATTAAAGAAGCATCCACTGTTGACATAGAATGTATAAACATAGTATATAGATACAAATTTAATTTAAGAAGTAACAAAAACAGTCTAAATACGATATTTTCTTAATTAAAAACAATAAAGGTGGCTGTTTATAACGGACCTCCTGATAATATTATTAGTAGAGTGTATGTCCTTCTCGAGCTTGAATTACATAATTCAACTGCCATGGCATCGAAATTAACAATTTTCAAAATGATTTTGCGAAACATTTCAGGGTGGCCGGTTTTTTCCGGTCAGTTTATATCGTATATATTACGTCACATGACTCAGTGTTGCAGATTTTATTTTTAAAGTAATCGGAAATAGTAACAAGGAAAATTCCGTATTTTGATGTTTTTTTATAGTAGGTATGCTATACGCAAGTTTAAATTTGCTGCAATTCTAGAAAATTCTAGAATTTACACTCGTACGAAACAAAATCTTAAACTTCCAAAAATAAGAAAATCTGCTTGTGGTTCACGATTTTGAAATCGATGTTGCAGTTTCAGGTGTTTACATTCATTTACTTAGTTGGCGAATGACTTGTGAATGACCGACCTCGTGCACCAGCTTGTTATTTTTTCTGGCAATGGAAGTATTCACGTTTTTGAACTTTCATTCTTTGTACACGTGATTAAATAAATTTATTTTGCAGTGCCTATTTTGGTTTATTTGTTTTTATATAGTTTTTCATGTTTTTAAAAGCACTTCGAGAAAATTCATTTTATATTTTTAGCATTATTAAGTATTTTAGGTTTCGTATGAAGTTAAAGAAATAATTTAGTATTATGTTTCCAAAATTTGTTTCTACTTGTCTTTATTTATCAATATGCATGATTTGTTGCTTTCCGTAACCTCTATACTTATTAGACCCAGTTATTTAATCGTTTGTTACGTTTAACTTTAAGTTTAACTACAGAATTATTGTCATGGATACAACTATGTTGTGAGACACTTTCACAATAATTGTATCCGTTTGATCCATGGCAATAATAATGTTCGTTAACTTTATTGTTCACTAAACAGCTAAAAACAGAAGTCGTTAGTAAACAACCGCAATTGTACTGCATTGTTTGTAAACGACGATCATTATTTACGAAATAATTTTAAAGTGAAAAATCCTTCAAACAGTGGTAATCGGTTGTTAATGATGCCGTTAAATATTAGAAAACATTAACACCCTAAAGGGCGAGTTGACTTGTATACCAACTAGTAACAATAAGTTCAGATTTTAATCGAGGTTCAAGTGTATGGAAACGATTATTATGCAACAATGTTTCTACTTATGCAACTGGCAGGACCGTAGGTTAGAAGTAAAAGCTTAGGCGGGCAAATAAAATTTTTGGTGTTGCAAAAATCTCAGAATACATATATTATATATGTATACTTTAAAAGCATGAATAAGACGCCAGCGCCATCTAATAAAAATAATTTATAATTATTGTATTTATTCCCTAATTTACGATCTTGCAACTTTTGATATACTCGTGCCTGGCTTAGAAACAACAAACAAATGTAACAATTGCAACTCGGTTACGTCATAATTTATTATTGTTTACGTTCAACCCATTTAAAATCCGCAGTACCTCTTGCTTTCTTAACGGAAATTTTACTTCGGCCTGGGTGAGAAGAGGGAGCAAAAGGGTTGTAAGAAGTTTTGAAAGTATTAACGTTAAGAATTCATTAATAATAAACGAAATAAGAATAAATAAAACAATCAAAAAACAAAAAATGATGGACAGCGACACTGATGACTGCGACGCGACGACATTATAACATAATGTGCACGCCACGGGATTTCCAAAAAGTGACTGATAAAGTGATAACTGATAGTGCAATAGCAAATTTATTAATTATTAACCCAAAAATCAGCTATACACTATACATTATATCAGGCGGTACGAACGGTTTTCTCTATAGTGCTAGAAAAATAACGTACAAAAAAGAATTATGTATTTCTCAGAGAAATGAGAATCTGCTGAATCTTCAATATGATGGTCTACAATGTAGACTCTACATATTAAGCTTCCGTACTTTTTTTGCAAGAGAGTTGGAGATTCGCCCAATTTAGCAGTGTGAACAGTAGTCTGGTCTTACATGTATGGTTGGGTTTTTAAACGATTTTAGGTTAGATTGCATGACAGAACACCTACAAATGTTGTCAGTTTTATATAAAATGTAGTAGTTTTTATGTCTCCAGTTTAGTAAGTTTTACGCTCGGTTTTTTCATAGTTAATGAACAATATCAAGGTCTGTTTTATATTTGGAGTCGCAGGAGCGTGCCGTATGGACGAACTAGAAAAAAATGACTACCGAAGATGTTCAGAATAAAAACAACATATTTTCTTTTCTAAAACTCGCTGCCGCTTGTACTACTTGTACTACTACTCGTTCAAAACCTTCACTTTACACTCTTGTTATATAATACAGGGTATCTCCAAAAGGTTGGGACATGGCTTAACTACAGACCAGTGATGTGCGTTGACACGTCAACAATGATTGTTGACATTTTCGTGTCAACAATTTGTCAACAATTGATTTTTCACGTCAAAAATGTCAACAATGTCGACAATGTGTCCTTTACTCAATGGTAAAACACCGATTGCCGCCTCGTAGCCAATCTGAGCAGAGGGAATATAAGGTCAAAATTCATTTGCTGTTTGCTTTTTCCCTTTGCCCCTCAAATCATGTTCGCTTCAAACACAACTAACGGAAGCCCGGTCTAGCCAATATGACGTCGGTGGCCCATTCAGAGGATCCATTAAAAAATGCACATGCCGACCAATAGCGTAACAAAATGCCGAACCAGTAGAAAAAGAGCAATAAGAACCAATAAGACTGCAAAGAGACTTAGAATCTTGGCGCCTTTTCTCCAGAATTAATTTTATAATTATTTTTGTACATGAAGGCACTTTCTAATTATGAATGTAGATTATTTTAATAAATATTGGTTGTATAACAAGATTGTTCGGAAAAAAGTTAACTTTGCTGCTGATTTGCTCTTTCTTTATTATTTCACATTAGTTTTACTGTTAATCTTTGAAAAGATTAATTTTAAGATATTATAGAAATAGATTTTAAAAATGCATTAATTATACTGTTTTATAAGGTCAGGATATAATCTAGCAACTAAAACAAATAGTTTCTTTTCAAGATTATTTTCATATTTTATAATTCTACAATTTTTATATATCACGTCAAGATTTATTAACCAACAACAAATAATCAGCGCCTACAGATTCCTACAATATAAACAAATTTTGCCATAATTCCATTATACTTATACCGTGCACTCCATTTAGATGTTGTTTAGGGCAGTGATTCTCAACCTTTTTTTCGTCACGGAACACTTTTAATAATTTGAAAATTTGGCGGCACACTAACGATGAAAGAGATTTAAAAGAATTTTACTAAACTAGTATATAGCTTTGTTTGGGTTAAATCTAGAACCAGTCTAGAACTGTGATAGTCATGCGCATTGGTTCAGTCAGTCCCCGCTTCGAAGGTAGAACCAATCTAACTACTTGTCTGACGTCGCTTATGTATGGCTATTCGTAGCGGCGGCACATTTCAAAAATCTCGCGGCACACTAAAGTGCCGCGGCACAGTGGTTGAGAATCACTGATTTGGGGACTCATAATTATTTAGGATTTCTGTATTTTCTTTAGAACATAATGTTGATGTTTATTCTTTAAATGTCTGTTTTTTATTGATGTACTACTAAATTCTTTCTTGCAGAAGAAACAGTTTATTCTGTTTTAAAATAAAAGAAATAATATTAAGTACTAATTGCAGATGATTTAGAAAATATAAAAATGTTTAATTACCTCTCCATAGATTGTTTGCTTTATTATAGGTAGGTATAACCTCACACAAAAAACGGTAAAAACACAATCAACTAAACTTAATAATAATTAAGGGAAATTCCTTTCATTATAAAACACAATATAATAAAAACAATCTGAAATAAATAAAGCACATTAGAATAACAACAGAAAACTTTTAGATAACAGTAACACCTATGCTACTCCAACAAATACAAGTATAAGTGCACTATGCTGCTCACGCAGCACAATGCAATATCAGAGCTAATAACTTGCAGATGATTTGTCTCGCGCCAAACATTTAAAGAAAGTTTCATACTATTGGTTCGGCACTGTGCGTCTTTTAATGTATCCTCCCATTCGGGGAATACGGATTTACGATAATCTGGGAGATGAAATTTTGTAAATAAATGATGATGAATGATTAATAATAAGGGACTTTAGCCCGCACCCATAGTATGTATAAAGAAGTGTTTATTAGTAGAACAAAATCCAGTATGGAATATGTCCATAGAAACAAAATATGACAGTGTGGTGTGACAGTTGTATGACAAATGACAGAAAACTACAGAAACAGCGGCAAAATTAGTAAAAACAGTAGTGTTTTCAATGTTTTGGTTAGAAAGGAAATGCTTTTAAAATATGTGTTTTGTGTGTTAATTTATTAGTAAATTGTTAAAATATATTTTTAAAGGTAAAACTTTAGTTATTTATGCACATTTTAGCCGTTGATCTTTTATCCTTTGTTCTGTCCCCTTGAATTAATCTTTTTGGTTAAGGAACAAAAAAGTCAATTGTAGTTACTTTATGAAGACATGGGTTAAGCAGTTATTATTAATAATATAAATAATTATTATCATGCAATAATACAAAGATAGTGATTAGATTTCAACTGAAAGTTTTATAAATCAAATGACAAAAAAATTTTGACACTTTTTATAAAAGTTTGCTTTGTAATAAACAGGTATCGGATATTTCTGGACTTTTCAGGATTATACAAGGTTTAAGCAAGTACAGAAACAACTTATTCAAGCTTTATTTCACGCAAGAAAGGCAAATAAAAGTAGAAATAGTACACTTGAAGTATACTGTGGTATTGCTTTCTTTCATGTTAAGAATTGTTTTGTTTTGATCACAGATATGCTTTCTTTGAGATATGCATAGGTATCAGGTCACTTTACTGTACAACTAGTAATGATTATTTTGACAAAAAGTTTTGTAATTTTTGCAAAAATGCATTGCAGGTTAGTGCACTTTGTGTTTGATTTTTCCAACGAATTTCATGTTTATAATAAAATCTAACAACTGCACCTGCTTTTTTAATGGATTTTCTTGTGTAGATATTGACTGATATCAATATAGATACATATCAGCTACGAAGCCGATAATTGTTATCAGCCAAAAAAACATTATATCAGCCTGTTATGGTATAGTACACTTGGTATAATTAATTAATACTATAATTTCAAATTTCAAACGGTACAAACATCGACAAAAGTGAACAATTATATATGTACATGGGCTTCTGGTTTGTCAGAAGTTTTTTTTAAGTGATTTGTTTTAGACTGATTTATAATTTAAAAATTATGGAGGAATTAGAACAATGTTGCGACTATTTGGAATCGTCAAAGATTATGGAAAGAAAGAAAGGTGCTGATTTGTTACAAAATTTAATGGAAAATAGGAATGTTATACGATTTTTGAATAAAGGTGAAAATAATTCACGATGGAATGTTGTAGTTAAATCAGTTCACAGATTTCTAACAAAGGTAATAGATTCCTTATTCTTATATAATATGTACTGTGTGTCGAACAAAATATGTAACCAAGCAGGCATGGCTTTGAATGTTATTGTGTTGGTGTATATTGTGAATTATCCTATACCATAATATTATGATTGATAATTGCCAATATGAATGTCAAACATTAGGCTAACTATTATTACTCATTGTTATTAGTTCCTGAATAATAATGTTATTGATATTTCAATGAGTGCATTTTTTGCTTAATTTAAAATTTTGTCAGTGCAGGATGCATTTCAGCAGAGATCTGAATGATTTTGCTCTTGCAGTTGTCACAATAATAAATGCACACTGCACTTGTTTTTGATTGGAGATTAAACTGAATTTGAGGTTAGAAAACTGCTCCTACTATTACTTTTGACAGCACTGACAAACTCATCCTACAATCAAGAAGCTGAGTAAAATACTTTTTCTCAACAATACGGTGTGTCCAAGATAAGAATGCACAGCATGGGGATCTTGAAAACGGTAAGAGATACAGCATCGGTTAAATGGGATAAAAGTTGGTTATTTATAGGACCTTTATGTTGGTGTTTGCAAAATCTAGATATCTTGGATAGTTTCAGAGATATTTAAAAAAAAGTAGATTTCTCGATTTTCGTTGTTATTTTTTCTTTCCTTTATTTGAAGAGATATCGGAAAACTAAAACCACTTTTCCATTGTGACTTTTTATTCTCTATTAAAATACGCTAACAAAATTTCTGTACAACGTTTCGGTTTTGAGTAACCATCATCAACCTCATTTTTTTAAAAAAGCGGAAAAACAATTGAAAATTGTTTTGAATAGCTCTTGTTGTCACGATTCTGATGATGTAAACATGATAGGGTTATTTTGGTTTTGATTTTTTTGTGTTGAACGTTGCTGTGACCAACTGTAATAATTGCTGTTCATCTTCAAAATTTTGGTTAAGCACATGATTCTTGACATAACCCCAGAGGAAAGAAATCTAACGGTATTAGATCAGGTGATCGTGCAGGCCAGGGTACTGCAGAATGCATTAATTTATAGCATAAGAAATCAAAATAACCCTATCATGTTTACATCATTAGAATTGTGGCAACAAGAGCTATTCAAAACAATTTGTAATTGTTGTCTCGCCTATTTAATAAAATGAGGTTGATGATGGTTACTCGAAACCAAAACGTTGTACAGGAATTTTGTTAGCATATTTTAATAGAGAACAAAAAGTCGCAATGGAAAAGTGGTTTTAGTTTTCCGATATCTCTTCAAATAAAGGAAAGAAAAAATAATAACGAAAATCATGAAATCTACTTTTTTTTAAATATCTCTGAAACTATCCAAGATATCTCGATTTTGCAAATGCCAACAAAAACGTCCCATAAATAGCCAACTTTCATCCCATTTAACCGATGCTGTATCTCTTACCGTTTCGAAGATCTCCATGCTGTGCATCCTTATCTTGGACACACTGTATATCAGCTAGTTCTGTAACAAACTTTTCTGATGTTATTATGCCCAGCTAGCTCAGTTGGTAGAGCATGAGACTCTTAATCTCAGGATTGTCGGTTTGAGCCCCACGTTGGGCGCCTTTTGTAATAACTTTTCTTCCCTAAGGTAGAGTAGGTTGTTATGCCCAACTAACTTGTTCTGTTGATGAGTTTTGGATTGAGGCTAAGGGATAGGAAAGATTGCAAACAAACAAAGAACCCATGCAAATTGTATAAAAGCATTTACAATAATTTAAATAAATGAAAAACAAAACACCAATCCTGAATAATGCCCTATCCACTAACATTACTCTTATCCATTTGACTCTTAATCCTGTAGAATTTTCAGTTTTATGAGTTAGTTCCATTTATTACTTTGATTCAAACATAAAGTTTTGGGATGATAAAGAGGACCCATGAATTCAATTTACCTAAATTGACAACAAAATAGTTCTTGAGATTTAACCTCTTCTTTAGTATGGCAGTCTTGGTATCGTGGGCCAAAACACTGCAAACATCAATATCAAACTGCCCAAGATTCAAATATTGGCCTGTTTGGGAATAACAGGAACTATAAGAATGACTCCTTCAGTAACAATGGAAATTCTACTGGATGAATGCAATGAAGAAGCTGATCATTTAGACAGACTAGAATTGGAAAATGAATGTATAAATATGCAATTATAAATTATGAAATCTTTGTCACAACTTATTAATAATTGAGGTAGGGGTAATTACAGATGACAAATTGACAAAGCAGTAATAACTACTTGTACCCTTATCCTTTGACACTTCTCGTCTCTCAGACGGTGAGAAAATTGCAAGATAAAGATTTATTCTTAGAAGATCGTAATTAGAGGCTAAATAAAATTTAGTTAAAGACCTTATCAAATAGACAATTGATTGTTAAGGTTCCTGAACTCTGTTATCAGGAAACATCTAAAACCAACTAACCCTCAAAGAAATACAACCCTAATAATCCAACCCTTCAGGACCATGATGCCTGAGACCAAAAAACCAACCCCATCTCTACATAACCCTACCCAAATAACTGAAAATCTTAATAATGACACCCAAAATAGCCAAAGGGTGACATATATATTACTACCAGAAGGATAAGTTGTAATATTATAAAACAATGAAATTTGGTTGTTCTGTGCTTGACAAATTCCTCATCCATCAAAGAGAAGTTGGAGAGTTGAGAAACCGATAGGAATATCAGAGGTATGAAACCACTCACACAAAGCATAAATTAACTCGAAAGCAACATTTGAAAGGGGAATCTACCCTAAGGTAAATGAATATGAAATAACCACCAGCAACCAACCACGTCACTCGGACACCCAACAGTAACAAGGAAATGTGAAGCACAGAAACTTTGGACTTCTCCAGGAGCCAACTAAGGATTTTCAAATGGAATCACAAATAAATTAACAAGAAAAATGCTTTACATACAAGGTTTACATGGAATGTTCAGGAAGAACTGGATGAAGGCCTTATCAGCAAGAACTCAACAGGATAGATCAGAATGGCTTCACAATGTTTTCACCAGGAAATGATAATAAAATGATCAATGCTTCTAATGAATCAAAACAGAACTTCACCAGAAGCCTAATCAACCTCGCAATGTAACTTAGGAGCTACAATTAAATAACTCCTACTGATCTCGGTCACATCTGAAATCTTTCCCTCCATGAAGCATTGAAATAACCAGGACTTTGGTGTCCTGCAGGAATCTGCCATGCTAATAAATAACCACCTACTAGCAACCTAAACTCACCTAGTGTTAACATACAAATCACCTGGATCCCCTGTTTAAAAGATCCCCACAAAGACTATTCATCCTCATAATTTTGCACTGGAATGTACAAAATATTCTAGTAAAAGACTGTACCAGAGAGTGATATAAAAATTAGCAAAAAAGACCTTCATGAAACATACAGGAGTATATTAAGATGGAAATGCCAAAAAGGGTGGTCACGTCATTGCCCATCCAATTGCCCATGATACAAGTAAGCATGATATGACCATCCTGAACACAAATGCATTCAATGCATGCACGATATACTTACGAAGATAAAACTGCAACATTCACCCTTATTAGTACGCAAACAATAAACTTGCAGTACTCCTAGTATTAAAAACTTAATAATAATAGTGTAGTATATTATTACATATTTAATTAATAATAAACATGAATAATAGAATACCAGACTGCAGGTTTTTAAATTGAACATGCTTCTCTTATAACTGTATTAGTTTATTTTCCAGTTTTGTTCCACAACTATGACATCACATATGCACACAGTATCATGCAATCACCCTAAATCTAGGTGGCTTTTAATGGCCAAAAGTTTGTTACAATCCATTCAGGCAACCTGCTTTGCTACAATCTCAACTGCTTAGCGTTCCTGAATGCGCCCAATGATATTCCTATTTCTATCTAAAGATGTAACACAAGTGAGATTATGGCTTGCTTGACCATACATTTTGTTAGACACCCTGCATATCCATTAAGAAGTTTTTACCTAAATTTTCTATTTTTATAACAATTGTAAAATTCTTCATTTTTTAGGAAGCAGAAAAATTGTTAGATGATGAACGTAAAAAGAAAGCAGTTAGTACTTCTAATGCGAATTATGCCAAAAAAAGTTATGGAGATCTATTAATACTTGTAATAAGAAAAGCAAACTTAAAAAGTATTCAAATTAATACCTCTTTTTACTCCATTAACAATTCTAATGCATGTGTAACCATTTTAGCTTTAAAATTGGATGTCAATAAACTTATTGGTTATGTTCTTCATTGTTTTGATACAAACTCGTTAAGACAGTATTTTGGCAAAACTTATATGACAATTTTAAAAGATAACATTTTATCTGTAAAAAGTTACCATGGTGAAATTAACTCTAAGGAATGGATGGGTAAGAAATCTTTATTTTGTTTATAATGTAAAGAAAACCAAGAGGTAAGAAAACTTTAACTTTCAGAATTATTTTATTTCTTGAAAGAATTTTATCAGAACCCTTTACCGGGTGTAGAAGAAGTAAAACCTTTGCATTGTTTGCAATTACTGTTGCAATGGGGACCTTTACACAGTATGTCTTGTATAAAATTAAGACAAGAATTTTCTTTCATAACAAAAATCGCTCAACAAGTTACTGTTTCTTCTCGTAGGGGACAACAAGAGGCTATACTCAAGCTACTTCTTCAGTTTTATAGTCAAGTAAGAAGCCTTTATTTAAAGTCTATCTGCTTTTAATAAATATATTTCAGACTGCTGAAGATAACCGCATGGCATGTTGCAAAATGGGTGAAGAACTGTTTACTAATTTTATAGGACTATATCAACATCAAACTCATGATGACATAAAAGTGAGAATAGGATTAAGAGCTATAATCAGTTGCATACTTAATTGCAAATAATAACTTTTAGATTTTGTTGTTAAAGTTTTTCCTTCTTCAAGTACAAATTCATCACCCTAAAGGAGCAGTTGAAGGAAGCGTTTCAGCATATGCATGCTCTTGGGATGATTGGCACAAACATCTTCGTTCTTTGTATTCTGTTCTCTGCGATCAAATAAACAATAATATACATGTGAAACTTAAGCCCATGACCATTTTTAGTGGGCAACAAAAAAATTTGGATATTTTACATAATACTTTTGCAAATCTTATGGTTAATGTTTTTAGACAGGTATTTATTTTTAAAATGTTTTTGAAAGTAAATTAATGTTCATAAATTATTACATTATTGGTGTTGCATTTATGTTCTTATAACTATAGAACAGAAATAATATGGAAATGCTTAGTTAGTTACCTATTATTGATTTATTACAGTGAAGATTCTAAATGGAAAATAATTCTTGTTGGTATTTTTCAGGTGTTTCATGAAAAAAATAAAAGCTTGATACAGATATCTCTGGAAGCTGATTCATCAAATCAACCATTAACAAAAAAACGAAAAGTTGAAGGTGGAATTTCTATAATAATAAGTAACATTCAGGAAAGTAAGGAATGGCCATGGTAAGATAAACGGACTTCTAAAGTTTTGTTCGATTAATATCAGTATGTCCTTTTTTGATACTGATATTATTATGTTTAATATGAAAATTGAATAAAATTGGTGTTGCTACCATTCATCAGTTATTAAGATCTTCATATTCAGGTTCATTAAAGACTGCTATTTTTCAAACTGAACATCTTCATTAATTAAAAAAGATGATGCTATAAAAAGTTTGCCTTCTATGTTAATCTCTCATTTCATACAGGATGATTTATGACTCTTGTTTCATGAATTAACTTTGTTATACAATATGAAGCGAACAAGGTAGAGATGTGAAATTTGTAAATAACTGGGAGATTGTAATAGTAATAGGTTACGTCACTAGGTGGGTGTTATATTAATTGAAAATGGGAACAGTGCATACTAAAGTCAGTAGATTGTCCAAGTACCGGGACTTGGCTAAATCCAGCATCCATTTTGACTCCAGAAATCAGTTCCAAATTTAAAAATTTTCAAAATTTTACAGTTAGATGGTTATTTTATAAATAGCAGGTAATTTAACCAGAATTTAAACATGTTTTTGTGTTATTAGTTCGTATTTTAGTTGATAAAAAACTATTTCATACAAAGAACCAAGGCAAAGAGAATTTTGATGTCTATTTCATTCTAATAAAGCACTTACCTTTTATGTATTGGAATAGAAACCGGAATTCTACATACAGGGTGAAATTGAAATAGTTAGAAAAAATTTAATGGGTAATTGCTGATGCCTAGAGATGTCCATTGATAAAATTTTTTAATTTAAACAGGGCTCTATTTTGAAAAACAAGGGTGGGTTTTCACATTTTGGGAACTGTTCGTATATACCCCATCAAGTTTTCAGAAAAATTACTTACAACGACATCATACCCCATGTAATGTGTCACATTCCATTACATAATATTGAATCTAGTTTAACTAGAACTTGACTAGTCCTAGGCTGGCTAAAACTGTAGCCTTGAGCGACAATAAGGAATTACGTAACAATAAAACCCATTTAATTTATACATATATTGAGAAAATTTAAGTAATAGGCGCCAGTGTCTTTTATAAAAAAACACAAAAGATCAATACAAGAATTCAATAAAGTCGAAGAAAATTGCTAATAAATTATCGAATTAAGAAATACAATTAAATTTTTATAACGGCAAAATAATAAATTTAAATATTTAGATAATAATTCAACAAGTAAAGTGTAAGCATTTACCAATACTTTATCGTATAGTTCAAAATCCATAAAAAAGTAAAAATAATGGATTATTATCTATCACCACACTTTTGGTAATCTAAAATGCAACAAGAGAAAAATTTTAAAAAATTTGGAATAAATGAAATTTCAACAAATAAAATCTAAGATCAAAATATTCTCTGCAGCTTGTAATAAACCAAAAGAAAATTACTACTGTAAATCTCACTTGACCTCTACAAATAGAATTTAATAAGAATAATTAAATTTCATTAAAAATGAAGTAAAAAAGAAAATTATGGAGTATTGAAAAAAAATACACCACTTACCGAAGAATCCCAGTGTGATACAGATCTGATCATAGAGGTGAAACAGCTGTAATAAAACAATTAACGAAAACCACAATAATTTCAATAAATGTTCCCTGATCTGATAATAAATTTCTTTTTTAATTGAACAACAAAAAAAATTAAAGTATGTTAAGCATGTAAATATTCATCCTCAATATTCACACCCAAAATTTCTTGAAAAATTATATTTAAGACAAACAAATTTATTAAGTGCTAGGGATCGATGATTCTCCATAAATTTATTTATAATTTGGAAATTTCGTAAGATGTTTAACACCAGAAGATTAGATGAAGATCAGTATGCTACCAGGAGTACGGTGTGGTGATCATATTGTTAGATTGGAACCCTGATGAGCATAGGCTGTGAGAAAACTCCACAGAGGAATTTCCATAAAAAGTAGGCTTGGTTCAAACACCACCTCCATGAAAAAACTGAGTACAAAAAAACCCTACGAACATCCACAAGGAAGCAAAAGTAAGATAACTTACCCCAATATTTAGGCTTTTCACGCAATAAGAACCGATCTCGCAACAACAAGGACTGATAGGATCGCTGGGCACCGAGGGTCTGTCTTCTCGGAAGAAACCCCAGCAATGTTGAAACAATTTGCTCAACCAATCCAAACCATTCCACATAAGTTCCACAGGAAAATATAAATGCTCTAATAAATTTTTATTACAAAGATTTTAATCCAGAACCCAATTAACAAAAACTAGTAGGGATTTGATAATTAACCTTAATCTCAACATCGGTTCACTAAATTAATTACTTACACCAGGGTGTAGAATAAATACATAAACGAAAATCTCTAACCCTACTCAAATGACATTAGTCACTTCAATCTTTTAGCTAGCCAGATCCTCAGACTAACCCAATCAACAGAAATTATCCCGCTAAGAGCCATTTAAATATCCTAAATCTAAAACAATAAGTTTACTAAATGTCAAAATTAATTATACCCTGTGTCCTGCTTACAGTAATAATAACAATGAAAATTGTCAACCCTAAATGATTTACAAAAAAATTCAAACAAACTACAGGAAGATTAATTAATCTCTCAACGTGAACTTATCAATCTCAACCATCTCTCCAAACAAGAACAACTAAAGAATATAAACTGACCGGCAAAAAAAACCGGTCACCCTGAAATATTTCACAAAACTATTTTCAAAATTATTAATTTCAATGCCACGGCGGTTGAATGATGTAATTCAAGCTCGAGGAGGACAATACACACTACTAATAATTATCAGGCGGTCCATTATAAACAGCCACATTTATTGTTTGTAATTAAGAAAGTATTGTATTTAGACTGTTTTTGTTACTTCTTAAATTAAATTTAATTCTGTATTAATCCTGGTTCTTAAATCAAATAACAATCAATGGTTAAAATAATAACTGTTAAAGTGGTTTTGGAAATATTTCAAGGTGGCCAGTTTTTTTTGCCGGTCAGCTTAGAACAGTGGTTCCCAAACTTTTTTGTCAAAGGGGGCCCCCCCACTCCGGCAAGAATCTTGTTTGTGACCCCCCTTTCGCCTCTTGTCGTACATTATTTATAATAAAACAATAGCAATAAAAAATTTTCTGGTGTTTAAAAGTGTTAAAGTTTTTGTTTATGTTCCACAAGTCAAGTTTATGTTTCTGAATATATGATAAAACTTAGGTTAGTTAAGTGTTACGGCATTATTTTTGTTTCATATGTTTTTATTTTTATTTGCGTTGGAAATAAATGTTCTAGTAAGGCGTGTTTCTTTTATTCTCTTGCGACCCCCTTAGTTCTTTAACGCGACCCCCCGGGGGGTCGCGGCCCACACTTTGGGAACTGCTGGTTTAGAACACACTGATCACTGTGATCAATTTGAATACGTTATCTGCATTCATGATCTAATTTGTGTAAAAAATGGGAATTGTATCAATTTAGCCAATCAGTTACAAAATTCTATTCGTGTATGGAGTAAACCACTGTTACAACAAAACAAACAATAATAAATTATAAAAATTGTGCATTGTCATCTCATCACATTTGAAAAAAATCTGTTAATGTATTACTTTAACCATCCTCAAATATGTACAAATGACACACACATGTGCACACACTAAACAATAATAAATAAATAAAGGTTGAACACCAGGTAAACCAAGAAGAAATGATAATAAGAGAAAATCGTACACAGAGCATGGAAGGCCCTTTAGGATTAGAAAATTAAGGGTTGTATTTAGTAGCGTGAGAAAAATATTTCCATTTTTGCGGCAACGCCTAAGAATAGATAACCAGTTAAGCAGCAAACGCCGAAGGATACGAGAAGAGCAGGTAGAACTGAAATATAATTGAACAAAAGCAGTTGTAAATTAGGAGCTTTGTGAGGACTTTAAACTCTTTCGGTTAATATTGTGCTGGTTTCCCTTTTGCACTAGTCCTTGATTTGAAAGTTCCAGTTATAATATTTTTAAAGTTTCTTAGAAAAAGAAACTTTTAAAATAAGCTGGTTCTCTTTGAGATTCCCAGAAAAGCAATGGTAGTATAGTGATAGGCATAATCGAATGACGATTATAGGATCATTCAATGATGTGTTTATCTGAAGATATTTAAAGATTATTCGGACAATTTATATTATTAATAATAGTTTGTTGCCGCTCAAGTAAATTTATCCGAATTAAAAATTATTCAATTTCAACTTAGAATCATTCGGATAACGCATATCAGGTGTTAACCCTATCTGATATACTAATGAGTAACTGTAAAATTCATTTTAAATGAACTTTTTTAAATAACTGTATGAGTTTAAAATTTGATTAGTAAAGATATCATAAACCACAATCCACAACGTTGAGTTAAATTCAGTTTTACGCGTTTTGCTAATATTTCGTTGTTTCTTTAACAAAGTAAAAAATTATATTAAATACTAAGCTTTCCTTGTTATTCTTATAAGTTCACTGCAAATGCCAATAAATATAGTGTATATAAGAACCTTCATCAAAAGCATAAAGATCAAGAATACTTCGAAATTGAAATATTGTATAGATCTAAAAGACAATATTCTGTACATATTCAGTAACAACTTAAAAAGTGCAATTTTCCTAGATGCTCCAAATGTAACATATCTCCAGCACTAAGCTAAATTATATTTGATGATTCAGGTATAAAGTAAATGACGATACGAAAGAATAGTATTGCAAATGAAAAGGAAATATTCGAAACTATTACTATTTAACCATTTAACATCAATTTAAAAACTTCCTATAACATGAATGAATATTTTGATTATTTAAATCTCAATCAATCAATCATTTGACTATGCCCATCGCCCTATTTACAAGTAGGGTTACAATTCTGTTATTACTTTCTTTATAATGAACAAAGATTGGCCTGTAGCATTACAATCAGGCTATCAATTTTATATCTATTACTTAGTAGCAAATAATGATCAGTTCATAAGTGAATCTGTGGAGGAGTGTGATAATGGAGGCATATCTCCTGAATTGGATGTTGAAACAAGTTATAATGAATTCACAAGCCAATATGTGCACAAGAGCATAGTTTTGAAGATATATCTCCTGATTTGGAAGTCCAAAAAAATGACGATGAATCCCCAAGAGGAATAGTGGAAAAACCTTTAAATTTCTCTCTTCAAGATACTGCAGATATATTTCTTGATTTGGAAGTCCAGTCCAGGGAATAGAGGCTGAAAAAGGGGCCTTTGCTTGCAAAAGGTTATGTCTTCTAATTTTTGGATATGTTTTGTATGTCGGTGCCCTAGCAAAAAACTCTTTTCGAGCGCCGTGGGGCACCAACAACCATCAAAATTCCGAGACTTTTTTTAATTTTTCGATAACATCTTTTTACCAATGCATTACAGAAGAAAAAGTTTTCATTAAAAGTTGTAGAGCATTACATTTGCTACAACATGAGCAGGTAGATAGTTACAAAGATAGTTAATAGGTAAATAGTTAAGGAGACGTTCATACAAGGCAATCTCGCTGTGAAGCAGGCAACAGAAGACACTGATGTACTTACTGTAATATCCACTATGTTCATCGCTGCAGAATATAATTCTGTGAAAATCATCTGGGAGAACATTGATTTGTTAGTTCTTTTGACAAGTTTGGCTCAACATCTCCCCATTTATTTCCGAAAACCTGGAAGAGGTAATGCTTCTGAAATATTGTTCTGAGAATCTTCTTGTTCTTCACGCCTTGAGTAGGCGTGACACCACGTCTTCCCTGTTCGGTTCTGGAAAAACCAAATTCCGCACTCGGTTCCAGAACAAGCCAGCATTGCATGAACTTGCAACTATCTTCAGGGATCCTGATGCCAGTGTTTTAACTATCGCTGAGGCAGGGGAACGTATACTTCTTCATCTTTATGGTGGTGACAAGGCAACATTAGACACTTTGCGCTATCAGCTTTTTCCAAATCTGCTACTGCCAGCAAGATGCTGCTATACTCTGTCTCGTTTCTATAATTCCTGCTAAATTTTTGTCGTGTCAGTAACAATACCTTATTGTGCTACTCCCATTAGATTATTGTTGTTCTTTGGTTTGCTGTTAACTAATTAATCATGTATGTATTTAACTAATACGTGTAATCTAAATCTAACTTTGAAAACGCTAGAAATTTGAAATGGATTGGAATTATAGAAATGAGACAGGGTATATGTACCATGTCTTCCGCACATATCACCAAGTAAAGACATAGATGTGCGAAATGAAAAACCATTTGGTCTGGAAATGGAGAAGGGACAGTCAGATTTCGACTGGCGATGTCGTTTGGCTTTGATATTTTATTTCATAAAACTAAAAGGTCATACTTTATGTTGTTAATTACAGAGAATAGTGCATAATGTGCCAATTATTTTTGTTCAAAAGAGGCAGATTGCTACGTGTCTAAGACACTGCTCAAAATGTGCCGAACGTGAAAAAATGATGTACTTTTATAAATGGTAAGATGAAACTAAATATGAAACATAACTATTACTTCCAGATTTATGGTCAGTTACATATTGTTCTGAGAAAATATTGTTTATTTGTTTTTTGGACCCCTAAAGGTGTTAGTATTCAAAAGATTTTTAAAGACAGGAAGTTTTGGGAAGAGAAAGTGATTAACAGATGTATCAATTTTTACATGAATCGTAATGTTCTTGAATTGGTTGATTCCAGAATAGAGAGGCAGTTACCTGTAAGAAACGGTAGAGTCAAAGAATTTACTATGGCACTGACGGTTTACGTCGTGTACACTCAAACAACTAAGACAATGTTCAACGAACTTCAAAAGGAGTCATTCCTAAATTTGCGAAGTCTGTCTGTCTGTTTGTCTGTCGGTCTTTCTGTCCGCATTTTTTTTTAATTCTGAAATTCTGACTTCAGATTTGGATTCTACATCAACAACTAAAGACAACGTGGTGTCTTCGTTTTTTAATATCTCTTTGGAAACATAGTCAAAATGACCGCCGAAATTTGAAAAAAGTAACAAAACGAAGTTCATCGTGGTTATGATTTGCATTTCCAGATGTTTTTGACTGAATAGATTTACAAAACCGGTTGGATATATCACACGCAAAGATGCTGATTCTATCGTTTCCAAATTATCCTTCTACTTTACCATAACAATAAAGAGTACAACAAAAATAGATCAACATCATAATAACAACAATTACTCAAGAATATGTTCGGTTTGTGGGTTGGGGTTGTTTCTAATGATATGAAAACTGTTTACACTTTCGACTTGATAAATCGATGATATGTAGAAAGAAAACAAAATTGTGAACTTCTAATTGTTCTTGAGATGAACTTTTGAGGTCTTTTGGCAAAGTGTTATAAAACGAGAAAAGTACATAATAATATGTGTAAGTTCTTTATTCTACAGATTTAGTTGATGATGATAAGCAACAAACTGCAGTCTAGTATTATACTAGTGATTTACTAAAATTAGATAATTTTTGTTTTCATGCATTAATCAAATCAAATGAAATTCATCGTAATTTTAGATAAGTAAAGTAAAATAGGCTTTATCATTGCCTAGCAACCAACGGAGCGCAATTCGAGCATCTATTACGATAAATTTAATAATGCATCTTTATTAAAATAAAAAAATTAATTCTTCGAAAACCAACCACCGATTTGATTTTTTCAAACACCACTGCATTTTGGTATTAAAGACCTTTAATTTGATGTGCTACATGCCATATCATCCAATTTAAAATTTTAAAGTGGGAGTGGCTGGAGCTTAAAGGTAGAATTTTAATCGAAAACTTTGTACATAGTTTAGTCTTCCCTCCCGGTATAAGAGAATGCCCTTGGATTTACTCCAATATCTTTTTGGTTTTCAAAACATTCAGAATGGGAAGTTTTAAAATGATCACCCCATATATTACTACTTTTTGAAAATATAATTGACGGGGATGAACAATTTTTGATTAATTGTATTTTTTATTAATGATAGTTAATTTTTTTAATCAAATCTCTCGTATCACATAAAATCTGGTGTCCATGGTTCCGAAGATACGAATTTTAAGTGTACACTATACAGTGTGTCCAAGATAAGGATGCACAGCGTGGGGATCTTGGAAACGGTAAGAGATACAGGATTGGCTGAATGGGATGAAAGTTGGCTAGGTATAGGACCTTTTGTTTGCGTTTGCAAAATTTAGATATCTTGGATAGTTTCTGAGATATTTAAAAGATGTTGATTTCTCGATTTTTGTTTTTACTTTTTCTTTCATTTATTTGAAGAGATATCGGAAAACTAAAACCACTTTTCGTTTCCACTTTTTACGCTCTATAAAATACGCTAAAACATTTATGTACAACGTTTTGGTTTCGAGTAACCATCACCAACCTCATTTTTCTAAATGGGAGGAATAATAATTAAAAATTGTTTTAAATAGCTCTTGTTGTCACAATTCTACCGATGTAAACATGATAGGGTTATTTTCGTTTTGTTATGCTATAAGTTAATGCATTCAGCAGTACCCTGGCCTGCACGATTACCTGATCTAACACCATTAGATTCTTTCCTCTGGGGTTACATCAAGAATCATGTGCTTAACCAAAATTTTGAAGAAGAACGGCAATTATCACAGTTAATGACAGCAGGGTTCAACACAAAAAATCAGAATCAAAATAATCCTATCATATTTACATCATTAGAATCGTGACAACAAGAGCTATTCAAAACAATTTTTAATTGTTTTTCTGCCCATTTAGAAAAATGAGGTTGATGATGGTTACTTGAAACCGAAACGTACTACAGAAATTTTGTTAGGGTATTTTAATAGAAAACAAAAAGTGGCAATGGAAAAGTGGTTTTAGTTTTCCGATATCTCTTCAAATAAAGGAAAGAAAAAATAAAAACGAAAATCGAGAAATCAGCATTTTTTTAAATATCTCAGAAACTATCTAAGATATCTAAATTTTGCAAACGCGAACAGAAGGTCCTATACCTAGCCAACTTTCATCCTATTCAGCCAATCCTGTATCTCTTACCGTTTCCAAGATCCCCATGCTGTGCATCCTTATCTTGGACACACTGTATACTGGTATGAATGTTAAAAATTTGAATAAAATACAATACTAATGCATGTCAGTAGTAATGGACTCATTACAATTAAAATAATAATACTGATATATTCAAAGAGCTATTTCCTTTCTTTACTAATTCAGCTTTTATTTTGTTTAATTAATTTTAGTCAGTTTTTGTTCTTATTTTTAAAACTAGTGCTTGTAACTTTTTAGTTCGCCAGGCTAAATCCAAAAAACATTGTTACAGAGATCCACTTACTAATATTTTTATTTATTTCTAAATATAATTGATTTTATTAGATGATATGTTGTTATTTGTTTTATAATTTTATAAATATGCACAATTCAGAGGATGAACTAAATACTTATAATAATAAGTAACTAAAAGAAAATAAAAATACAAACCCCAAGACAGAAATTCTCACCTGCTGGGTGTATTCAAGCATGCTAATCGCCAACAGATGCAGTGAAGTATGCTACTACAATGGCAATAAAATTTTGAAATTCTACAATCAAAAAATTTAAGAGAGGCTTTCCAGTTTAGGTAGAAAAGGAGGGTATCAAACATCTACGATAGTCGATAGTCTTAATTTTATTATTGTCATTAATCATTTTTGCGTACAAGCTGCTACTTGAGACCTCACTTCAGAAAATTATTGTCTTTTTTTGCATTACCAAAGGTGAGCCGTAAATATGAAAAAAACAATAGAAAAAGGTACAAAAATACATTTTCTATTATCATATAATCAATTGCTGACTAGGATTTCACATAAATTTTGATTTTTGGACTTGGAATTACTATTAATTATTAATTAATAGCTACGATAAAGACCTCTTCTAATTTCTGTATTACATGTGCCTACTAATAAAAATACCTACCATGCACCTACATTGCACCTACATTAGAAAATAAATTTGTTAGCAAGTCAGTTTTTAAGATTTACTATTTATTGCTACTTACTAACGACTTCTCACTTTTAGCTTCTGTTCAAGAAGAATAGGATTAGTTTGTACGTATAACAAAAGAAATATACAAAGGTAGTGTTGACACTTTTATGACCAGTAAGACGCAGGTAAAAGTTAACCCCCAGCAGTATTTGCAAAAGAGGTTGCCTAAGTTTTACTGATGTTTTCTATAATTCAATTTTGTTTTGCATGCAAACTGTGGTCTACACATAAACGATAACGAGATTCTGATTTGATGTAACTGATGCTCAAACAAGGCAAAATATGCCTATGCATTCCTTTTTTTCAATTTCTAACCAATAGTGAAGTTAATCACTTGCCAATTTACGTCAATTAATGCTAATAACTTTGATTAGAAAATGAATTTCTAATTTTTCGATGCCTAGGCATAAAACTATTGACGAGTTAAATAACTACAGGTATTGATATCACTCTAAAAGTGAAAGACAACGTTTTTATTTACTTGCAGAATTTGAGGAAATTTCAGTCTGCAGCGTTCTCTCTGAAACTACTAAATACAACCCTTAAAGGGAACTGCTTGAAATTTCAAACTGCAATCTTTTCTATGTTGAGGGAACTATGGCTAGTTTAACTTGTAAAAAACAACCTTTATAAGGAATTTGTATAATTTATAATTACACAAGAACAATGAACTTGTACAATGCTTCTCATTTTCTATTCTCAATATTTTTATTTTATAATTATCACTAGATACAAAGCAATAAACTTTGTTGTAAAGCAAAAACTCAAAATTTCTTGAAGTGTTAAAATAATAAAAATGTTACCATTCTGTTATCAAAGGATTACAAATTCTATTAAGTTGTTTGTGGCCAAAAATGGCCTTGTCACTGATTCATCTAATTACAAAGATATCTTGCAAGAACAAATGATCGGAAAAGTGATAACGAATGTGATTTAACACGTTAAACGCCATGGCGGTCAGTAGGGACTGCTCAAGAAAATGCCGCCAAGGCCACGGCAGTCACTACAGACCGCTGGACATTGATTTTATTTTAGATGCCACACAAGCCAGCAGGCCCTGGTATTAGCCAGTTTAATTGTATAGATGGACCGCCCTGGCCTGTAGGGACTATGTGAACTTGCCAGTTTTTTAGTTAGAAAAACGTAGAAAAAATTACGCATATATATTATTCAAATACGTGTATGACAAAGGTATCAAAAATATAATATAATATAAACTTAAAAAATAAGTAAGGTAACACTTTCTAAACTTATTTATAATGAAGACGAAACAAATATTTTATCCTATGTAAGACAAATCATTTTATACTGTGATACAGTTTTTGCAAGTTCTAAAATGCGTTTTGTACGTTGACTCATGATAAAACAGCCCAACATGAAACACCACTTTTTTTAGCACACTCCGAACAGTTTGATATTTACTAATGGAATGACGATGCAAGATTTCAAAAGTCAAGGAGGACCTTGAGCGGGACCGCTGTGGCTTGTGTGGAATATTATTCCGATGTCGCCATGGCGGTCCCAGGGGACCGCTAAAACAAATTTGGAAAAAAACACAAAAATTAAGTAGAAAACACATTTTTGATACCATTTATGTGTTAATTTGAGGTTCAACAACCAAAATAAAACAAAAAATGATCTTAGCCCAGGGGGTATTTTTCTCATCATTTACTGGCGTTCAATGTGTTAAGTTTATTTCAAGATCAAGGTTCGTAGGTCAATATTGGATATAAAGATTTTTTTTGCATGATCACCTGTAAAGTTGGTGCTTTACAACTTGTCAATGTCAAAAGTTGACAGTTATAAACATTTGCAATAAATTTGCTGTATCAATGTTATACTAAATTTATGATATGCATTTATAACCTTAGCCGACTTCATTTTTGAATCTATTATCAATGTTTTCTTTTTTACTATTTTCTGTAAAATATGTTTGCGCAAAAAAAAGCACTAGCAAGTACCGTAAACCTCTTACCTGTTCAAAAAGCTTCACTTTACAGTCTTGTTATACAAATAACTATTCTGGAGGTTTTAGAAAACATGAAACACCCAAGTTTCTTCTTTTTGCCCTACTTTTGCACTGGCTTGAAGTACAGTTGTTATCATTTTGTACACTAACTATTCTAGTTGAGAACTAACCAATATACAAAGATGATTTGTACTCAAGTGAATGTACGAATAAAGCAAAAAGAAGAAACTGCATTTTCTAAGACATCATAAATTTGAAATCAAAGTCATTAAGCATCCTGTATATCTTTAGACACCGTGTTACTAGAATTAATTTATTGTAAATTCAAAGTGTTTAAGGCAAAATGACATAAGCAGCATTTTTTGAAAAATGATTTATTGGTACCACTAGATAGATTTAAGCATCAGCAATTTATTGATAAGATTAGCGAACTAAAAATTTGTTGATTAACAAAATATTTTAAGAAATGAATTCAAAACAGAAATATTATTATATAAGAACAAATAGATGTGCAAGTCAAGCAACATCGAAAACTTCTTGCTCATTACTTTTACAAAATTGTTTAAAATAATTGCTGTTGAACCTCTTTAACTTCATTTTAATTTTAAACTTTAGTTGACGCTGAGGCTAGTTACTGTAGTATATATACTTTTGCCTTTAGTTAGCCCAAAAACATTCAATCATAATCGAGAGATGTTTGAAAAATCATTTTCTTTTACTACATATTTATTCCCAATTTTTTGAAAATGTTTATGGTTTTGCTACCATAGCGACAAGATACACCATCTTACCAAAAGATGTAGCAGCCTTAAGGATAATATTTTTCTATGAATGGCTTTAGCTTTTGTCACCACATTTGACAAAAATTGAAGTCATTCATAGATAAATATTATCCTTAAGCATGCTATATCTTTTGGTCAGGTGAAGCATCCTATGATCTTGCGAGATTATACTCATGAAACTATGGACCCTTTCAAGAAATTGGGAATAAAACACATATTATGTCGGTTAAATAATTACAATCTCACAAAAGTGAATGCAGATCTGTTCTTAAATTAAGTCTAAATAATGTGATAAAGCTTTCTCTTTAGTAATAGAAAACATTTTTAGGATTAATGTGATCACTGAATTATTAAGAATATATCCAGACTTAATAACTCCTCAGGATTTTGTTTCTTTGTTACGTATACTCTCTACTTTGCAAGCCGAATGCAAATTTTCAAATATTTGTTACCATCTTTATGAATGTTTAACTGTACTTGTTGATGTGGAAACACATATTGATATTACTGAATATAATGAGACTATTACTTCATTATGGTTAGTTGTATGGGAATGTACTTTAAGGTAAGATCATTATACGTTATGTATTTACAAGATATCATTAATGCAAATTTTTTTTTTTAATTATGTAAAGATATTAAATGCAATAGACACTAATGATTAGCATATTTTAATATTCTTTTCAGAGCTGTTGGTTTAAATCAAAATGAAGAACAAACTCATAAATTATTACAAAAGTTAATCGTTGAACGTAAAACACCCAATTCTAAGCAGCTATCTCAGATTTATACATCACAAGTTATGAATGTCACTCAACATAGTTTACAAACTTTAAATATTGCATGTGTGCGTTTTGGCTTGCTAGAAGCTCTAGTAAATAATGAAGATGATGATGATAAACGAAAAGTTCTTATGAAATGGATTTTAAATATTGGTAATGAAAAATGCAATAACACTGATGTATTTTCAAAAGAAATAACAGCTCAGGTTTTATTTTCCTTAATTTTCAAACGATGGCCTAAATTAAAAGCACCTATTGAATGTGATGATAAAAAGTATGAAACAAGGAAAGTAGAATATGTTTATCTCATTACTTTTTTTGATGGTGAATTAGTGCTTAGTAAAAATGGTATTTCCCAAACTAATGAAAAACTTGATAATAATCACGAGTCATTATACTGCAGTCAATCTGATTTGTTTGATTATTTAACAGAGTTATTATACGACACAGCAACATTACTTTTACAAATTGAAGCTAAACATACTGTCATAGTTAAGAATACTTGTAATTTTATTATATTATTAGGAAACATCCTCACTTTAATGACTGATTACAATTTATTACAAGAAGATGGCCTAAATGATCATAGATTAGTAAATATCTTAAACACGCTGTTGCAAAGATGTTGCAAATCTGCAGATAGCATCCTAGAAACCTTGAATGAAAAATGTTTTAATCAAATGATAGATATTCTTTATCACATCCAAAAAGTATTTGCTTCAAACTTCCATGATGCAATAACATCTATAGTTAGAAAAAATACGCCAGACTCTTTACTCCATAAATTGTTCGAATTATTAAATCAAACTGGGAATAAAGAAAATGGTAAGTATTTATTTTTGTTTTTAAGTAATATCGATAGTCCATCATTCATTGTTTTTTTTTAATTTGTTACACTATAGTATTTTCTTGAAAATATTATCAAATGTTGTTTTAGGAGAAACTAATCAGGAAATGCAAGGGAATGAAGAACAATTAACAAGACTAGTTGTAAATATTGTAAGTGTGCTTTCTAATTACTGTTATATACCTGATACAAAGTACACATTTGATGTTCAACGATTTGTATTAGATGCACTTTCTTCAAACGAATTCAATCCAAAAACAGTGGTAGAGTATGAAATGGTAAATCAAATATTTATTATTGTAACAGAGTTTACATACTTTTTTTATTTCTCTAGATGATGACATTTTTACTTTCGTTACAAAACTTTAAAGTTGGTACTTTGTCAGATAAAATATTAGGTTCAATTCTAAAAAGTATGCAGACTATTTGTGAGGCTTGTTATAAAAATTATGATACAGCTTTGAACATTTTAAAAATTTTATATGGTAAGAGCTTTTCTCTTTTCTCTCTTAACTAATTTTGCTTTATACGAAGACTTGTAATGTATTTTCTTGTTACTCGCTGAAAAATATAAACATTTTAAGTAGTTGATTTTACTGACTTCAAGATTGGGTACACTTGGGTCATTCTAATTCAAAAGACTAAAATTTTATATAAAATAGACATTTGTCATGAATGTCACAACCCACATGTTAAAACAAACAGACGAGACCTAGTATAGAAAAACTAAATCAAGTGAACTAGTGCTAGGATTAATAATTATACTGAAAAGGAAGGACGCCCTCCAAAACTAAGCATGTTCCCTAAATGGGCAAGCTGATACATCACTGGAAAAAAGAAGCTGCTGAGGATTTTACTCAGCTTTTAGATTGTAGGCTGAGTTTGTCAGTACTGTCAAAGGTAGTGGTGGAGGCTGTTTTTTAACCTCAAATTTATTTCAATCCCCAATCAATTTTTTCTGTTGAAACCTACCATACACTGACAGAATTTCCACTGAATTAAGCAGTTGAGCATGCCTGAAATGTGCCCAATGTCATGAGAACAAGCTATCAACCAATCAGTATGGTTGGTTGTAGAAAAGTGGTAATAACCCATAATGGTGCACATTTTCAATGTAAAACAAGAGTACCTTATTTTTACCATAGACATAAAGGATATTACATCTCCTATCAAATTCAAAGAAACAAAAAAGTTGCAATAAGAAAAGCAATTGTGCCCTCTAGTTTAACCACTTGCAGACATTTTTGAAACATGAAATTTACCAATATCTTCCAAAACCCAAAAGAAAATATTGATTTGTTTACATTTTATAAGTGAAGTTAATGATTCTTCATCTCCTTTTTAACTGCCAATATTTAGGAAACCATGCATTATCACACCATGGTTCATGTGAATTTTTTTTACAATCAGCTGACGAGCATTGTCGCCATGCTTACGAATCACTCTATATATTCAGGTGGATCATTAATGAACATAAGGAAGGAAGATATAAGAGCTGAGAAAACTTTAATGATTATTTATTACTTTTGATTGTCAAGCTGATCCATTTTCTTATTTAACCATATAGACCCACCTTTGCAAATTTGTCACATATCCAATATCCAGACAATTGGATGCATAAGTCAAATGGAAGAATTATATTCTAATTGATTATTTACATATTGTAGACAGATATGCCCTCATTTAACTGCCCTTATATCTCTTATTAGTTTTCTAGATTTCCATGCATGTAAGCCCCATCTCAGTGAAGTTGGCCCAACTACCCAAAACATGAAATTTGCTACTTTATCATAGTAAACTAATCTATTCTTTAAAGTACTTTATTGTGTGTTTCCCTACATATTCCTAGAGTATTTTTTAAACATTTGCAGTTGTACTTGCTTTCAAGTTGGACTTTTAATAAAATAATTAGGTTTTAACGAAATACACGCTCAAAACAACTTAAATGTGCATGTCACTATTTCGAAATCAAGTGTACTGTTATGAAGCAGATGATAATATTTGATGTTGTAATAATTGTAAATAAACTGATAGTGACATTCATAGTTATTTGAACATATCTTTTTGCTCCTAAGAATTAAACATGTCTCAGAGTAAAGCTGTTTCTGAAGAAGTCAGAGAAGTGTTCATTCATAGAGTTATGTGTTAAAGGTTGTTAAATTAATTCTCGGTTATTATAAAATTGTATTAATTTTAATACATTTTCCTTTAACATGATAAATTTCTTTAAAAAATTTATTTTCATTAGTTGGGCCAACTTCACTGAGACGGGGATCGTAGATGTCAATTTGAAATATCCTGTTTTTATGAGATATTAACTGCACTCAGATTTAAAACTTAATTTTTATCTTTGTTACTTAAGTTTTCACTTGAAAAAAGAAATGTTTACTTACGCAGTTGAGGTTCTGGTTTATACACCTGACTTACATAAATGTATCTGTGTTGATTATCTGTGCAAAAACTTGCACTAGTGATCTCTACAGGTTGGCAATGGCTATACACTATCAGGTCATGTTAGAATATGTAATGTCTTTGGGTTTAAAACTCGTACTTCATGTACCTGCAATATGATGATTTATTATGTTTAAATCAGATGATAGAAACATAAGAAAATACTGTCTTTGTATAAAGTCTTGTATTGCTACTGTACTAACATAAAATTTATCATTTAGATTTATATCCTCATATTGCTGTATCAAGTAGTAATAATCATAAAGAAAACTCAATAATTCTGTTACGTTCATTTTATACTGAGCATGATAATTATGGACCAAGTGTATCAACAGCAATTATAGATTGTATGGGACAACTCTGTAAGGTAATGACTTTTTCAAGTATCTGTTTTTAAAGGTGCTGTAAATTTGTGATACAACTCGATTACCATTTTTGAAAAAAATTAAATTTTAAATTAATAAGTCTTTTCTTATCTACTCAGAAGATGAAAATATTGAACTTGCATCTTTTACTCACCAATTCAGGTTTAAAAGAGACTCAACATTTTGTATATTCATTCAAAATTCTTTTAAGATTTAATCATGCAAAAATAAGGCAAATGTCAAAAGTACTTCATGAGAATAGTCATCTTGCTGTGTTCTTCACTAAGAGATCACTAGCACTGATTAGTAAGAACTGCTGCCTCTTTTATAGAAGGTTTCATTTATGATTTTCACATACCTTTATGCAGTGTAACAAAATAGTTGAGATTTGAATAGGATTTTGAGAATTTTTAAACCAAATAAGACAAAATGATAACGTGACAGTATGCTTGTTTAATTATAATTCCAGAAATTAATCACTGACTTATGTATGAAAATTAAATAATTGAGTTGTGGTTTAAGATATGTGTAATTTATAAAAAAAAGTTGTAAAACCATTTTACACCATCTTTAAAACCACTTTGAAAATGTAATTTCAAAAGATCATATTGTTAGCTTGATCCTGATGGAATCTGGTCCAAATTGAAGGATAACACAGAAATAGCCATACAAATTGCTGAATTTTTAAGCAGTAATTTTCAAGAGGTACGATTAGCAGCCATAAAAAATTTAGATATTATATTTAATATTATACACAAGAATGATTTGCAATTAACTCGTCAGAATTCAATTTTTAATGAAGTATGTAAAAAGGTATGTAGCCATTTGTCGTAAAATGATCATAAAATAGTAAAATATGTTTGTATTTTAGTGCAAAGAAGTATTTGATGTAGTTGTGAATGGTAATTTAAGCGAAGAGCGACGCATAGATGAGACTGTTACAAGAACTGCCAGTGCCCTTCATGCATTTGCTACTATAGCTTCTAATAATGCTGTTTTAAGACAAAAAGCACTGTTTGCTCTTGTTCAATTAGTACATGAAAAGAAATTAAATATAGGTATGTGTAATTCTCATATGTTATTAAATTAGTAAAGTAAATTAATTTTTGATTTTAGACTCGACCCGTAGAGTTTTGGACATGGTAGCAAAACATTTGAACATTCTAGATGCATTTACATTAATAGAAACAAATTTAGAATATTTAATATCGTGTTGGTATGGCAACAATTATGCTTTTACAGACTTTCCATATATTTTGTTAGGATGCACAAGCGAAATGGAATTTTATGCTAAATATACAACTGTTATGATTCCAGTTCTTATTGCAAATAATGTGCGTTTACTCACAGATATATGCAATTATCATGGAGAATCTATACAAAGAATGATAGAAGTAATTATTTGATGTTTTACTTAACTTCAGAAGAACTTTTTGTTATTATTATCAGACACCGGATTGTTTCAGCAGCAACAAGGTCGGACTTATTACACTAGCTACTAAATAATTCTAATAATTACTAGGATGTAAGTGTTATTGGCCTGAAAATTGTTGCAGAATTTTATTATTTTAATGAGCACTTTCAATAGTATTTTATTAATATTTCTAATTAAACAAAATTGTATAAAAGTTTATTTTTAAAATGTTCTTATAATGTTGATTTAAATTAAAATTGTATTTCCTACACAAATACAATATACATTTATTATTTGCAGAGTTTGGTATGCTAAATCAGCTGAATTAGCACATAGGTTTAGATTACACTCATCAATTTACTTAGACCTCACGTTACTGCAAATTTGATGATGCCTACAATATGTATACGTATTATGAAACGTTATGAGAAACCAACTTCTGCAGTATGGGTTTTTCTAATTAGCAAATTAGCAATATTTTAATGTTAAAATGTACCTCCGACCTCGTTACTGCTGAAGCAATCTGATTGATTACTACCCTATCACTCAGTAGTTGGCCTGCTATACATTCATTATACATTTGTCTTAAGAAGAATTCTGGAATATTAGACGAACAAGTTAAACATAATGTAAATAAATAATGTTGACTGTATCCCTCATACCCAAATCAACAATGGACATAAAACAATTTTAATTTTTTTTTCAAAATCTAATCTGTCAAATATACCTCTATATTCAGATCATTATCATACATATTTTGATTTTCACTCAAAAGCTTTTTACCTTGAGAAATCTTATACTTGAGCCAATGTGACATTTATAACCAATCAGATGACGCTCGTAAAAGATTTCCAGACAAACGTATCTTTCATCAAATCAAAAATATATTCGATAATAATCCTCTGTATCAATATATTACTATTGACAAATTAATAAGGTATGTCCAGTTTATACTGGCACATGTAAAACTGTAGCTATCACTTATTTGTACAGCTGATTGATATTGTAATTTGATAATTAGTGTTGCTTCTTTAAATATATGTGCATAGTCTGCAATCTTGATGAAAGTGTCAGAACAGGTATACTTACATGGGCGTGTATATTGCTTGCTTAGGCAGTGTAATCATAATACAACTTTGAGGCATTTTCTTGAAGAGAGGCTTCCTTGAAGAACCATATATAATGTATTTAATTGATATGACAATGGCTTGCTTGCTTACCACACTATTACCTAAGAATTCCAGAAAACGCAAGCTAAGTAGAGATCTTTGACAAAATTAAAAGATGCAAAAACAAGGTTGGTACAAGTTTATGCAAGTTATTAGAAAATATAATGTTTTAAAGTCCTATATATTTACTAATTTAAGAAGCATGCATCTAAAACATCGCAAAAAATCTGTTGAACCTAAATATTCCAAACAGTGGCTAGAAAAAATACCATCGAAGTACCATAAATTGAGAAGGAAGATTTTGAAACTTAACTCAGTGTTGGTAATTGATGGTGAAAAATGTTTTACATTTTCTAATGGATTTTTAGCCAGTAATAAGGGTTAGAGAAGGACACAAATCTGTACCAGAAAATGTAAAATTTATTGTCAAAGCTAAATTTAAGCCAAGAATATTGATGTGGTGCGTTTATCTGAGAAGGGTTTTTCAAGCATTTTTGTTAACTCTTCAAAAGGCTTTTCTATCCATTCCGACCACTATACAAAAAGCTGTCTGATTAAGCTATACACATTTATCAAGAACAAACATAATAGAAGTCGTGTAATATTTTGGCCAGATCTTGCAAGCAGTCACTATGCAAAAAAAGACAGACTGGCTAAAATCTAAAAAGATCAAGTTTGTGCCCAAAAATTCAAATCCATCAAATGTCCCTGCAGCCTGACCAATAGAGAGATTTTGGGTTATTTATCAAATTTTGTTTATGAGGCAGGATGGCAAGCTAAATCAGAGAAGGAACGTATTGGTAGAATTAGGCCTACATTAAGAAATACAGGTGGTTCAAGATATGATGGAGAGTAGTTTGTTTTTAAAATTATTTTTATTTTAATATATTAAGAATTTCATGCCAGTATAAAGTGGACATACTTTTGAGTAGATTCATGCTGACTGGATAACTATCTTTTCAAATGGAACCTATAGTCAATTCATCTTAGTTACTAAGTTATTGATTTCCAAAATTGCATGCAAGCATATTAACTTGGGTTGCATTATTGTTATTTATTGAGATATCAGAAATTCTCATTAAAAGAAGTTGCAGAAACTTGTTTTCTGTGTGTTCTACAAACCCTTGATATCACAAAAAGAAGTTAAGAAGTTTTAATATATGTTGTTTGTTTCTTATAAATGTAAAGGATCCAGGTCTCTTTCATGAGAGCTTGTTGCACCTGCTCACCTGTTCAGGAAATAGTTTGCCTATCACGTCACATTTTTATTAGAACTTTTGGGCCAGAATGAAATATATATATTTGTTATGGCTGCCAAGTTACAGAACACCCCATATAATTTGTATATGTACAGCACAACCCTGTTTCTGGGTTCTCCGTTCTTTATTGAGACAAATATGTAAATAGGTCAACTATTATGGATGGGACTGATAGAATAAGCAACAGGTTGATAAGAGTTTTTTCTTATTAAATTAACCGATTTTTAGATGTCATATCCAAACATAATGGCAAGATGTTTGTTAATATCCACAGCTGAATTACTAACAAATAATACCATTAGTGAAGAAATGTCAGAATATAAAAATAAATGCCTTACCAATCTCCTCAGTATATGTGATAATGATCAGTTAAAAGGATTATTGGTTACTAAACTTGATACAGTTATTAAAAGCATATTGCAACTTTGTTTTGATCCTAAAGATGTTCAAAATAGATTTTCATTGAATTGTGCATTGCCAGAACCACAACCACCATTTTTCTCTGTAGAAACTGTATTAGAAACAATCAATCACATTCAGGTAATTTATCATTATTATTAGTAGTATTTGTCAGAAATCTAATTTCACTATACAATGATATTTTTTAGAATGATAATTTGAATGGTAAGCGTTTGGTATTTTACTGTGCTGAGAATTCTCCTGAGAAACTACAAAAAATGCTTTTATACATGTTTACTGCCATACACACTTGTACAACTACTGAAGATAAAGTTAAAGCTTTGCATCGCTGCACTGTGCTAATTGATTTAATCATACCATTATTAAAGCAAGTTAATGATCTGAGAGTGTATTTCATCCGAACCATTTCATATGCTTTGATTCATATGATACAAAATGATTACGAAAAAGATTCTATAGTAAACACAATGTGCTGCAGATATTTTGCATCCTTTTTATCTCAGATACTGCCAGAAAATGCTGAAATATTGGAAAAGTTCATCGTTACATTTGTTAGTATTTTGGTACCGATAGCTAAATGTGAAACTAACTTAGGTTTGGAATGTACGAAACTCTTAAATTTACTCATTGTTGAACATGTTGATGATTTAGTTGGAGCAATTAAGACTTTAGATCCCTTTCCTCAAGATGATAATTTTGTACAAATGCAAGAAGTATATACTAAAGTAAAATATGATAAGAAAGATTTTAATTTGGAAAATGAAATAGAGCATTTCCTTAATACTAGTAATCTCATGGGAAGCAGTGGTTATCGTACTGAAGGCTTAAAATATTTAAAGAATGAACTATCAAATAAAAAAGTGGAATTAAAAGAGTTGTATTCTAAGTTACATAATTTAAGAGGGTTTTCTGAAGATTGTGAAAAAAGTATCCTTCATCGACTGATATGCATTCTAGTAAAACTTTGTCTTTCATCTGATTCAAATGTAAGCATTCACTAATTAACTCATGATGAACTTTAATTTGAATTTGAAGTGTTTTTCTAACAATGTATCAAAATTATTACATGGGTTTTTAGGAAAGCGTGGAAGCACTTCGATGCTTAGGTGAATTAGGACCTGCAGATTTATTGACCACAGTATTACAAGCAGAGCAAAGATGTGAACAAGGAAAATGGAATCCATTTGATTTGGTTACAGGATGTGTTACAGCACTTCTCAGTAAATACATAGTTGATAATAATATAGAAGTAGTGACAGCAGCAAGTGAAGCTCTTTATTATGTTCTTGATTGCAAAGAAGCAAAAACTGTTTTGGGTAAGTTTATTAATGTTTACAATATATTGTTAATTTTATACATCACATTAAAGCTTGAAGACATATGCATATACATATAATGGTTGGTCCGTTCTAATTTCATTATTTTAGAAGGTGAATTTCAAAATAATTCATACTTCTAATATAGAAATTCTACTAACAGATTTAGAAAAATTAATATTTCTCTTGAATTTTTAGCATCCCAGATTGATTATGGGTATGGAATAATAAATAAAGCATTTGTAGCGCCATTTATTTCTTCACGAAAAATAAAATCAGATTATAGTCTAGCACGTGGTTTTAAAGACGTAATCAACTCAAATCAATTGTGGTGCCCAAACACTTCTATACTACATTCACAATGGATAATCAAATTAGTGTGTACCATTCTAGAGACATTTACAGATAAATGCTATCTGAATAAATTGATACCTGTGTGTAAAGCTAAGGTAATAATTCTTTTTGTTTTTATTTTGTAAGTTTAATTCTTAACTTTTAATTCTGGAAACCTAGGTTGAGTTCTCGGAACATCTTCTTCCTTTGCTTATCTATTTGATCCTTTCTTCTGGTTCTGCCGATGTAATTTCTGTTCGGATACGAAGTTTTTTTGAAATGCATTGGAATCTCAGTTTATACAAACATAAATCTGATGAGATTACTATGAATAGATCGTCCGTGCAGTGTATGCTTAATGTTGTACATTTTATACGTTTGCGGAAAAATATTGAAGATAATAGGTAAATATAGATTTTTTTAAATTTTAAGTAATATTGTTTCTGTAATCTATATAAAATTACATTCTTTTGTGCGACCACGACTGAAAATTGCTTTATCTGTTTGATACTATCGAACTATAATGAGAAAGAAAAGATGTAGAACCACAAAAGCTAAACTACAAATCTAAAACAAACTAATCTTGCAAAATTTATTATTATTTTTAAAAAAAAGAGTGTCTTTCCAGCAGGGGTCGAAATGAGAATCTGAAAGAAGCTGAATCAGAAACAGAATCAATAATATTTTAGGAAGCATAATCAGAATTACAATTATTATTTATTTTTTCTTTAATATAATTTTATAAAAGACAGAACAAAGAATTATGTAATTTGTCTCATAGAAAGTTTCATGCACATACATCATGCTGTGCATCACTTTTAACACTTGATATAAAATGTACTATTAGTTACTTAAAACACATTTTTTTCCACAGACATTTTGGGGATTTATCGTTAAACTACTTGCATGTTGGTCAAGCTGCGCAATTTTGTACAGCCCATTTTACAGCCCTCTTATATGTTGAATTATGGTGTCAAGAAAGATTAAATGAAATAAGAAGCTCTACAACAAATTACTCATCCAGTCTTACTCCTCTTGATATTATCTGTCAAAATGAAGAACCTAAGATTCGTCAAGCTTTGCAGAATATTTTAAGAGGGGTACGATATTTATATCTTTTGTTTTTTATTGAAATAACTTTTGGTTGCTCTGCTTTCAAATAATTCTAATTAAATCTATTTTAGAGTTACAAAGAAGTAGGAGAATTTGATGCATTATATGCCTGTGAGTCTCTAGGTTTATTGGACAATCATTTGAAAGTGGAACACTATGAACATTTACAGCGATGGGAACAAGTGGCATTATTTTATGATATTCAAGTATCACAAGGCAACACTGCTTGCGAGCCAAAATTATTGAATGCATTGAAGAATTGTAGCCTTTACCAATTGCCATTGAAGTATGACAATTTAGAAGAATCACAGTATGAATGTGCTTGGAGATTAGGTCACTGGAATATTCATAAAAATGAAAGTGAAAATTCAGAAAATTATGAAAAATATAAATACTTTTCTTTAAAAGCAATACATGATGACGATATGAATAGTTTTGGTTGTGCCATTTCTGATGCTAAAGATTCCATTATTAAAAATTTGCGACATGCAAGTTTGGAAAGCAGCAAAAACTTATATGAACCTTTGAGTCAATTACAATCTCTCCTAGAATTAGAAGATTATACAAAGACAAGAACTGAAGGAGATATTAAAGAGCTACTTGAGAAATGGGAAACTCAAGATGACATAAATAGAAATGAGTTTCAATATATCGAACCTATTCATGCACAAAGGATGGTCATTCTAAATGATTTAGTAAAATTTAAAGATGACTCTTTAAAAGATTCATTAATTCAAATGCATTTAAAGTTGGCAGGTAGGAATTTATAAAACACAAAGTTTCAAAATTCAAAGATGTTATATGTAGTGTATGTAAGAGTAAGCAATAGATTCATTTTCTTGAGAATCTTGATTGAAAAATCCTGTTTTAGTACCATTAACAAAATTGTTATTGTTTGGTGTTTTTGATAATGGACATACTCCACACCAGTCTTTAAATGGCACGTTAATTTTTTTGTAAATTTACTGTCATATATGTACAGGGTGTCCCATAAATGTGATTCCTAAAATGCCCACTTTCAATATAGCTTTAGAATTATAAAATTACAGATTTGATTGTTTTCTGGGGCCATTTAAAACAACAAGTAATAAATGGAGGAATATATCAAAAGATGCAGTGGACATTTTGTATTCAATTTTATTTTAATGTCCAAGGTGTCTTACTTAAACTGATTTTTTTTATAACTTATTAATTATTATTTATAAAGCTAAGGCAAAAATTCAAAAAGCATTGTTTTCGGCATTAGATTCTCTATCAATCAATTTTAATTTTCCATATACAGGATGTTGTATGTACGTGTGGCACAATGTCACTTTTTTATCTCAAAGGTTATGCTATCAATATTGGATTCACCATGGAATTTACTTTCCAGCAATAAAGGGTTTGCCATATCTATGATGCATCGTTTAGTGTTTGTTTTTAAGAAAGCAACAATTTTTTGTTTTGTGGGTTTTACATTAGTGGGCTGTAGTTCCCAAACTGTTTAAGCTACAGAACTTGTTTTTTGCATATATGTGACTCTGATATTAATATATTAATTTTTTTCAAAAGGAATATTTTTGTTAGTTGAATGCAGGATTAAATTACCTATTGATTGTTACCAGGTTATGCATAGCTATGGTTATTACTTTTTGGAATAGTTTTCAGTTTATGAAAATTAATAACAATACCAATGTTGTTTAAGGTGTCTTTGAAAGACCAATACATTTTTATAAGTAATAACTTTACCTTCCTACTGCATTTTTACAACATTGGACACTGATCTAGGAACTACTTGTAAGGGGTATTATGTCTTTTAGTTCAATGCACATTTTATTATGGTGCTACATTTATCTGTTTTTGTAAAACCATTAAACCATAAAACAGATAGTCCAGTCAATGAATGCCCAAAAACGAATTGTAGAAGACATGGAATGGGTGAGGATTTTTTTCTTGAGGGTTGTGTTGGGGGTAGTTAGGAGGCAAAAATACTAAAAGTCTCCGCCCCTAACCCTGCCACTTCAGTGGGGGAGGGGGTGGAATAGTCTCTGTTTTCGGTTTCTTGCTTATAACTCGGAAACGGTGCGTCGCACTGTAAAAAGTATTCCCTACAAAATACAAGATAATTAAATTTCCTACAAGACTGTCTATATTTATTTTTTTTCTATGTGTTATAGTTTCCGAGATATTCGCCAGCGAAGATCGATAATTTTTGAAAAACTTTTTTTGTCGAAGTTGTCCCTCTAACTCCTCAGTCTCATGTTTTCGAAAAAGTCGTCGGAGAGGATGTTGTAGAGCATTAAATTTCCTTTAGAAATATGTATATTTACTAATTTATCTTCTATAGGTCAGAAGTTAAAGCAATTTGAAGTTTTCGGATAAATTTTATGATTTCTCAAAAAAACTATACTTTCATTATTATTGTTATTTATGTATTAAGAAACTGGAATTTGCCAAGGCTAGGTAAGATTTTTTTTAAATTCCAGTTTCTTAATACATAAATAACGATAATAACGAAAGTATAGCTTTCTTGAGAAATCATGAAATTTATCAAAAAATTCTGATCTGTAGAAGATAAATTAGTTACTATTACAAATTTCTCAAGGAAACTGAATGCTCTACAACTTCCTGTATGACGACTTTTCTGTAAAACATAAGGCTGAGGCGTTAGAAGGACAAGTTTGACGGAAAATGTGGTGCAAAAAAAGTTTTTCGAAAACTATTGATTTTTGCTGGCGAATATCTCGGAAACTATAATACATAGAAAGAAAATGAATATAAACAGTCTTGTAGGAAATTTAATTATCTTTTATTTTGTAGGGAATATGTTTTACCATTTCCGAGCTATAAGCAAGAAACCGAAAACAGAGACCTTTCCACCCCCTCCCCCCTGAAGCGGCAGGGCTAAGAGTGGGGACTTTTAGTATCTTTGCCGCCTAACTACCCCCAACACATTCCTCAAGAGAAAAATTCCCCCTGATTCCATGTCCTCTATAACCCCTTCGTTGACTGGACTAAG